>NMRB01003197.1:60376-73225 GCA_002633025.1 Notospermus geniculatus
ATAACGTTCACTGAACGTTATTTCAACGTTAGGCAAACGTTTGCTATTTGACGATGCATGAATCATTATTGAAAGTACGGATCTGCAGTTTCGGGGATTAAAGATCAGGAATAAAAGTTATGGAATATTTGTTTTTTTTGTTTTCCTGTAAATTCTAGCGTGAAATTGCCGATTGGGCATATCCCGGCGGCGCTTCTTGAGAAAGTAGTACGGTGGACGTCAATCTCACGTTCACTGAACGTCTGTACAACTTCCGTGGTTTTCTGTCATAATTTTCGCTCGCTTCATCATTACTATTTTCAAGCTGACGACCAAAGATATTCGTAAAATGTCTTCAGTGTCCAATGAATATGAAAATTTAACTAAAAACGCTTCTCATGCGGTAAAATCGCCCGCCACGCGAAATTGCTTTGTCGGTTTTCCGAACGTTGCCGAACTTTGCCGAACGGTGAAGTTTTCACGCCGAGTGCAGAACCAGCGCCATATTGATATTTGTTCCGACGCATTGCCGGTCAGCTCTGCCGAATTTCTGCAAATTTCTCCTGTAAAGATTATATATTTCATTATTTCGTAAGTTGGTCAAGCGTGGTAAGACTTCTTAAGTGCTGAATATTATGGTAGATACGGCCGATTTGCCGGCCCTGTGTTGTATTTGGGTGTTTTTCTACACGAAACGTGCGGCCTTTGTTCGAATTTGAAATCTGAAATGACGAGCATGCGAGCGATGCATGCGCGTGTATGAACACGGCAATGCATTGCGGTGTGCAGTAGACTACTGAGTAGTAAGCAGGGCAGCTAGAGTGCATGAGAGTGATCCAAAGACAAAGTCGCAGTGCAATGTGTGGTAGTGGACAAATATGGTGGAGTGTTTTCTGTAGGCCTAACCTACCTATGTGAGCTCAAGGACATTTCCTCTGGCGTCTACCGGTATAGGCCTAGTGCAGGCCCCTAGGCCTATCTCATATCTATATCTGAATCTTCTGTTCTGTAGCCTAGCCCTACATGCATGACATGTAGGCCTAGGCCTACCTACCTAGGCCTACTTAAACTTAACTTGGCCCACTACTACCGTAGGAGGTAGGCCTAGCTAGCCACATAAAGCATGCTGAAGTAGGACTATAGCCTAGGCCTATATCTGGTTATTGCTATGCTGGGCCTGCGACGGCTGCGTACAACATGACAGTAGAGCAGGCATACTACGACTTACATGTACATAATTTAAATAGGCCTACCGGTAGCCTAGGCTAGGGCATGTAGGGCTAGGCCAAAATAGTAAATATACAGCAAGCTCTTAGGTAGGCCTACACTGTAGGCTAGGGCCTATTACTTTTCACTTAGGCATAGGCATAGGCCTTCATCTTATTCTAAACCTAGGCCTAGTTATACATGTAGGCCTAGTTACACTACCGGTATTAGGCCGTTATTGCATAGAGCTGCCAGGCAATTCGGTAGGCCTATTTGGCAATAAATTGGACATGCATAATTCGAAGCAAATTTCGCGCCCTCGGAGTTAAATATTCTTCACTCATTGAATTGGAAATAACCTTGCACGATTCACACAATGGCCTACGCGTGCCCTACGAAAGTGCCTACGTGTACGCCTTCATAAGTTCATGTTCGCATCAGCATGTAAGCCGACATCACTGCGAAGGCTACCGTTAGGCCTTTGAATTGTAGGCTACATCTGATTTATAAGGCCGGTCCATAAGGCCTGCTTCGTACGTGTACTGTAGCAGAAACCATTCATATTATTTTTACTGCTGTTACTGTTAACGCAGTCCTGCAGTGTCTGTCCGTCAGTCATGTCAGTGTTCTGTCTGTCTGATTTTGTATCAATGTTGGTCCTGTACGTGTAGGTTTGCTGCAAGTCTTGGAGCCTAAGGCTGAATTTCATGGAATTTTCGCCTTTCAAAATCAAATGGGATGCCTTAGATTTTCCTTTCCATCACATGCCTTGGCCCACATTTCCAATTTTACAAAATTGATCAATTCACAATTTATCAATTTTACAATTTGGCTAGGCCTACTCTGTGATTTGTTCAATTGCCATTCCCCCTGCTGCTGTTGTTTTCTGGCACAACAAAATGGCGGAAGTCCAGTCTGTTTCAAGGTGGACACGCTGGAGGCATAATCGTCTTGCAGTTAAGAGAAAATTTGAGAGTGTTGATTGTGTAGATGAAGAGGATGAATCGAACAATAGTGTTTGTGAATCGACTTTGGCCGATGAAGGGGGAGCAGAGGAAAGTTTCAATACGATTGAAATTGAATCTTCTGACTTTGTTGAAAATTCTGTCATGTCTGTCGGTGTTAGTCCCTGTGATGTTTCCAACATTGAGAATGTAGGCCTATCCGAGGATGGTGTCTCTGAAAGTGATGATTCTGCTACTTCTGATATCAATCAAAATGATGATACTGTGTCTGATGTGGCTGATGCCGGTATTGGTGATGAAAATGACACTTCCTTTTTGGATGAAAACTTGCATGCAATTGATTCATCGGACTTGTCCGACTCGGGTTCGGAGAGGAGTGATGTGCACGATGATGCAAGTTTAGAAGCTGATTTAGCTAATTGGGCTACCAGTTTTCAAATAAAGCAAACAGCATTTGCTCAACTCCTGAGTATTCTTAAGCAACACGGCCACCAAAACCTCCCAAAAGATCCAAGAACAGTGCTGAACACGGACACGGGTTACATACTTCATATCTCCACAATTCCTGGTGGATCCTACTACCATTTCGGTGTTGAAGAGTCTGTCATTGAAAAATTACGGTTTTATTCTTATCAAGGTAATCCTGCAATCGCCTTATCACTGCAAATAAATATTGATGGACTTCCACTATTTAAAAGTTCACTTGGTCAGTTCTGGCCTATCTTGGGTTGCATCAAGGAATTGCCAAAAAAAGACCCTTTTGTCATCGGTTTATATTATGGTGAGAGTAAACCCAAAGATGTTGCTGTGTACCTGGGTCCTTTTATTACAGAAATGAGACATCTGCAGGTTCATGGGCTTTCATTTGATGATGTTGTGTACCAAATCGACATTTCTTCTGTTATCTGTGACACTCCAGCACGTTCATTTGCGAAAAATACGAAGGGTCATTGTGGATATCATGGGTGTGACAAATGTAGGCAGACTGGTGTGTACCGAGAAAGGCGAATGACTTTTCCAGAGACTGATGCTCCTCTGAGGGAAGACACTGATTTCAACAACATCACAGATTTTGATGAACACCATACTGGACCATGTCCGTGGCAGGACCTGGAAATAGGCATGGTCTCTCAGTTCCCTCTTGACTACATGCACCTAGTGTGCTTAGGAGTCATGAGAAGGCTCATTATGTTGTGGAAGAAGGGTCCATTGAAGACGAGGTTAAGTGCAAGGCATATTGATGCCATTTCTCAGTCTCTTGTGCTTTTGCGACCATCTGTGCCTAGGGAATTTGCAAGGAAGCCCCGCTCTCTCTTTGAGGTTGAACGTTGGAAAGCCACCGAGTTCAGGCAGTTTTTGTTATATACAGGTCCAGTTGTTCTGGAGAGTGTTCTCCCTGAAGCCATGTACCAGAACTTCATGTTGTTTTCTGTCGCACTTCGGATATTGTTGTCAAGTAGTCTATGCGAAAGTTACTGTGACTATGCACATGAGCTTCTTGTCAAGTTTGTTGACCATTTCAGTGGTTTGTATGGTAAGGAAATGGTTGTCTACAATGTTCATGGTCTCATCCATTTAGCTGACGAAGTTCGATTGCATGGTAGTCTTGACAACATTTCGGGATTTCCTTTCGAAAATTTTCTTGGTCAGTTGAAACGCATGGTTCGTCAACCAAATAATGCATTGCAGCAAGTCATCAGGAGGTTATCTGAGAAGAGAAATGTTAAGGCCAAAGCTGTTCTACCTGGTTTGAATCTTACTAAGAAACAACATGTTGATGGTCCTGTGGTGTATTTAGATGGTCATTCAGCTTGTGAACAGTACAAGGAACTATATTTGACTTTGGGTTGCATTACCTCTACTGATGGAAACAACTGTGTGAGTGTTCATGGCAAGATTGGTCTCGTTCGCAATGTCTTGGTCTTCGGCGAGGAAAAATATGTTGTTGTTCAATATTTTCGAGAGCATCTTGATTTCTTTGTGTACCCTTTGCCTTCTAGAAATCTGTCAATTTATTTAGTATCAAATTTGGTAGGATCATTGGCACTGATAAGGGCGAATGAAATAGACTGTAAATATACCCTTTTTCAAAGAGAACTGAAACCAGGCTTAGTCGCTGTGCCTCTTCTCCATGCTGTACATCAGTGACTTCTTGGTTTATGTACATAGGCCTACATACTCTAGATTCGTTCTTCTAAGGTTACTTTAGATCACGCTGTAGGTTTAGGCCTAGCCCACAATTNGGGGGGGCAATGTACAATGTTAATATGTTGGCTTTTTTTAAAATGTGGGGTGACACTTTCTTCCTCTCACTGCCACAAGCTTGTACAGTGTACATACATGTAGGGATGGGGCTCTTGGAACCAATTTTGTGTTCAGTATGGTACCGGTACGTAAAATACAAGAACCTAGAACCTACCATAATATCCAGTGCTGTTGACATGTTTGAAAGTCGTACATGTGTGCTCTGATGAGGAGCATATGAGCTTGATTTATGAATATAATGAAACAATATAATTTTTATGCAGGTAGAAATGGCATATTCAGTGGTAGAGTTTATTCAATACGAACTGGTTGGTGATGGGCAATATTCTGTCAGAACGGAAGTCGATATCGTTGCATCCATTTGGATTAATGAAGATGGAACAAAGTGCTGGTGGCCTGGTAGCAACTTTACAAACAACATGGCGGAGAAAATGGCAAAAAACAAAGTTGCTATCAAAGATAAGGATGACTGGATGCAATATGACATCAAAGTCCTATACAGAAATGGTGAGTGTTTTTTAAAGAGAGTAATGTATAACATTCCATAGACCGACATCTTTTGATTACCGTTTTTAGGCGTAAGAAAAGATCGTGACTTTTTCCCATGAAAAGGCCCCAAAAATCGCCAGTGTGGGTGATAGGGCCGATTATAGGCCTTAAAACCCACATATTAGTAACCATGCATAAGGTCACAGGAGATATCTAAAGTCCATGCTTTATTGTTCCTTGCATCATCCCATACTATAGGCCTATTTTCATATGTGCACAAAATTAATAAAAATCTGGCGAAAAATGTGCCCAAAGCATGGCTCTTTGGGGCATGCGGGTCTTTGGGCGGTGCGGTATTTTGTGCGGAAAATACGGTACTAATTTCATAGTCTCGCCACCCTGGAGGGGATCGTGCTTAAAGCGATGTGTCAGCCAAAAAAAATGAATGCAAAAGGGGACATATTTTTGTTTACAAACACTCATTTCCTGCATTCTGATTGGCTGTGAGGGCAATGTTTACAAACATCATCGTTCTGTTTACAAAACGACTGTCGATTCGCTTTAATGTTCACCACAAAGTTTGTGGTGAACATTGAGTACGGTTTGTCGAACTGCAGTTGTATGAATGATTGTTGCCAGGTCTGAAAGTGGAAGGTTGGACTTTTTCCATTATTAACCAAATTTGGGACAATTTTTTTGATGAAATTCGCCTGCTTGCCGCACTCCTGAGGCGGTCAAAAATCCACGGCTTGTCCTCTAGGCTAGAAACAGAGTGGGATTGGGGGAGGGCCCCCAGACCCCCTGCTCAAGTATCCACCTTCATGGCCACATTGATTCCTATCATTTTTCTCCTGCCAGGGATCTGTTCGGGTGCTTCTTGTAGAAGAAAGTTGGTGTTTAATTCATCGAATTCACTAAATTGAGCAAATTTTTTTAACATATTTCATTCTAGTTGTGATTGTTTTTGCATGGAGTGAAATTGGAAGTTGCATGAATGTTTTACACCACCTTATCAATCTCACAGGTGGTGGAGACTGTGACTGAAGAGTGTGCTTGCAGCCTCAACTACACGTACAGGTACATCTAGCAAATTGCAAAGTTGATTTTCATTCACAATATTTCAGATGATTACCTGAAGGTTCGTCAGAAGTGCCGTTTGGCAGAAGAAGTTTCAAATCTGGAACAGACGGAACCTGAATCTGACACACAGGGCGAAACAGTGCGTGCCAAAAGAAAGAGGAAGTAAGTAAATTTTCAGTCAACCCAGTAGCTGGTTGACAGTTTCGTAAAACCGGGCGACTGGAAGCAACAATTAGATGAGTCGCTGGTGTACGCACTACGCGCACATCGCAACTTCAGCATCTCAAGTGCATGTTGTAACATGTGCAACTCGCGGTACATGTAACTGGCAAAACCTCAGTTCCAGTCATTCACAAGGGTGCATGCATCGACCGTTTCTGGCGACTGGTCATCTCGCGACAGTCGCTTTACATTTCACCTCGACCCTCCCTGTTTCATGAAGTGACTTTAAGCTAATTACATGTATGGTACCATTAACCAAGTGGAAAACGCACTGAGTTAATAAGCTTAAAGTCGCTTTTTGAAACAGGCCCCAGGCATGCCAGGTCGTTCACAGTCGTCAGTGGACAATCAATACATGTAATTGTATCAAGTGCCAAGTGCTGCTTTAGCTGCTGTCACTGACGTTGAATGCATTATATACCCCTTTATGTTCAATCTCCAACGCAGAGGTCAGACGGTTTCACCTTACTGACTCTGCCTTCAAACGTCAGTGCCCCGTACCGGTACTTCTTTTCGCGTAGGAATGACGTCATTTAAGATGGTTGCCTCCATTTTAAAGAAGTTAAAAGTTTTTGAAAATTGGGCCCTACATTTTGTACAGGCGAATGTACAGTCACGCATTACCGTGATGGTGTAGACTGTTTTTGAAACAGGCCCCAGGCATGCCAGGTAGTTCACAGTCGTCAGTGGACAATCAATACATGTAGTTGTATCCAGTGCCAAGTGCTGCTTTAGCTGCTGTCACTGACGTTGAATGCATTATATACCCCTTTATGTTCAATCTCCAACGCAGAGGTCAGACGGTTTCACCTTACTGACTCTGCCTTCAAACGTCAGTGCCCTGTACCGGTACTTCTTTTCGCGTAGGAATGACGTCATTTAAGATGGCTGCCTCCTTGTTGCACGTGGTTAAGTTTACACTCACAAAATCATGTGTTCAAATTCGACGACGCTGATTGGTCAATCGATTTGGTTGCCTCTAAAATAGAAACTATTTCTGCCGGAACGACCGAACCGAATCACAGCCATATGTGTAATCCGCCGCAAAAAAGTGCAACACAAAGTAATGAACAAAGGTGTAGATTGTGATTTTGTTAGGGTGGAAAATGTAGATCAGTTTTTCTTCATTCTGCTCATTCCGAGCAGAAGTGATGAGGGCGTTTGAAGCCAGTGGTACAAGTGGAGCAAACCGAAAACGCGGAACGTCGTACGGCTGGGCTAGCGAGTTTGTTTTATGTTGAGTACATTTTTCGTCCGACATGTCGAAGGAAAGGGTGATTATTGATCATTCTGCCTTGTGCTTGGCATATATTTAGCTTTTTGCATTTCAGGCCTACAAGTCGTTTTCTTATGGAAAGCGACGATGACGATTATGAAGAAATGCCGGGACGTACTGGTTGCTCACTCGGCACATCACACGCTAAGCTACCAAAGGCCCCAAAGCCACCTGCCGTGCCTGCCCCAGCAGTAGCTAGGGAGCAGAGCCCAAGGGCACAGCCTAGGGCGACCTCATCACCCAATCCATTGCGTCAGCCTCTGTCATGTCTGTCGTCTTCATCTGGAAATAGTAGGCAACATGTTGTCGCAGAACCCAGGCCTGGTCCATCCAACGCTGCCGGTGCCAAACGATCGGCTCATGGTGGGCAACATGTTGCTCCAGGACCTAGGCCTGGTCCATCGAACGCAGCTGGAGCTAAGCAGTCGACGTCAGCATTGATAGCTCATACTCATAGTGGGCAACAGGTTGTTGCACGGCCCAGTCCATCCAACGCCTCTAAACGGGTGGCTTCATCAGGAAATGTACCTCTTTCTGGTAAGATATCTCCAAGTAGAATGTACGGTCTCCATTATTTATTGTCGGATATTTTCAGCCAGTTGTGAAATCTAGTTTGAAGGGGCAGTAATTCCTTAACAACAAAAATCAAAATACATATTTCATGACCAGTTCTTCTGCACAACAATGTGTTGAAGAGATGCAGCTTAACTTACAGCTTTCCTCTTTATCTTCTTCAGACCATGCCTTCCAGACGAAAGTCTTCAAGGCAATAGAAGAGGTAAAGGCCATTGCCATGGAGAATGCTAGGAAGTTGCAGTTGCTTCTGGCATCCCGTTCCCAGGGAAATGATAATGCAGATTTTGAGTTGCCATCAGACGTGACTATTCCAGCTGAAAATGAACAGCATCTTCAGGCCCTCGACAAGTTGTTGGAAACATCCGCCCCTGCTCGTAAGACGCTGGTATGTCACTATTTGTTCTGCATCCTCTACAACCTTATCAGGATCAATTCTCTTCAACCTGATTTAGGCAAATAATGTTTGCAATTCCCCACTGGCTTTGATTGTGGGGTTCACTTTGTGTTCTCCTGTTTTTGGCTCACACTAAAACTTGCCTATTTGTTTTTCCTTCTCAGATTAATCGTCTTGCAACCATTGGCGGCAAAGACTTGAGGGCCACTGTTTACCAGATGATGCCACAGGTCATGACGAATGAGCTGGCAGAGGTGTACAGTTTTAAAGGGAGGAAATCAAAGAAGAATTTCTCGGTCTACAAGGCCATTGTGTCTGCCTTATTCAGTGAGTATAAAATTACATGAATATGATAGACTGTTCTCAAAATAACGTAAACTAAACGACGAAGATCTGCTCACTTCCGCCGAAATCTCAACCATGAACTCGGTCTGGAACTGAACGACACGACGCAGACAAACCCACGACTGGGACTTCAAAGATGCTGCGTCAGAGTCTATCATTGCTGAATCATGGATTGTGTTATGTCACCTGGTTTCAAATTGAGGTTATGGCTGAGATTTCAGTGGAAGTGTGCAGATCTGCGAATTTGAGAATCGTCTATTGTAGGTCATTCAGGCAATGGCTGATTTTCATAAAAGCTAGCAAGTGCTTTTACTTCAATTTTGTAGTATATTTACATTGGACCTTGCAGTGCAGATCTTAAGTAAAAGCATTTGCTAACTTTTATGAATACCAGCCAATGTGCTTTGTAGAACAATGGTTACATTCACTTAGTTGTTTCTGCCTACCAGCCTAATAATCGCTGGAGCACGAACAAAAGACGTAACATTTGCTTTTTATTTAGGTTCCCAGTGAATATGCCACACTCGGCGGGATGGTCACTGTGTGTGAATGAGCTTTGGAGAATTGCAATTTTAGCATAATTTTAGCCGAACTTTGACTTAGAGTTCAATACTGGGAATAATGGGCTTCCACAGTTGTTTGGGTTTTCATGTTACGTGGGTTACTTGAGCGAGGTTGGCTGTATTTATGTGGTTACATCTCGTAAATCACACGAATCACATTATTAACATTATTATTAACTTAAAGTGTATGCACATTTTTCAGGATCTGTCCGCAAAAACCAGGCATGTGATGGTGTCACTGATGCTGTCATCAGCCCAATCATCGGGGATTGGATGAAGCATGCTAAAGGCAGGAAGCGAACTACAAATCACAACCAAGGTGAAGTGCCACGAGCAGTTCCAGATATCGCTGAAGAATCGGCAGAAAATGACAGTGACGATTCGTAGATGCTGTTTTCTTTGGAATAAGACTGATAAGTTGACCAGTGTGATACGACAATAATCCAATGTATGGAATCGAGTGACTCTACCAGTATACAAGGAACTAGTCTTAGTGCATCCAGTTCTCAGGATAAAATGGACCAGTGATACATGTAGTGAATCAATAGTGATAGTGACTTCGTCCAGATTTAGTCTTAGTGCATCCAATTCTCAGGATAAAAAGTTGGTGATACATGTAGTGAATCAATAGTGATAGTGACTTCGTCCAGATTTAACTTGGCGGTCACATGTGACTCAATTCTCAGGATAAAAAGTTGGTGATACATGTAGTGAATCAATAGTGATAGTGACTTCGTCCAGATTTAACTTGGCGGTCACATGTGACTCAATGTCAAACTTTACAATTCTGATTCTCAGCAAGTATTGACTCAGTGATGATTCAGATGCCAGAAGGAGATTTGACAATGTACTGCAATCATCCAGTATACGGAACCATAATTACTTTTTAATGAACTTTAGTGCATCAAAACCTGTTTGTGATCTCCAAGTAAACCATTGGTGCTAGTCCAAATTTGACTCAACGTCCACAGAGAAATTTCTATTTTATTTTCATTTTTAAACTTCGTCCAAATTTAACTCAGGGTCAAACTTTTCTTGAAATTGGATTCTCCCCAAATTGGGTCCACATTTCAGAGGTCCAGCTGGACCAAAAATAAGTGCAGCCAAAACGGTGTCAAAACGGTGTCAACTGCTGATGGAGTACAACACTCCAAATGACATATAGATATAGGCCTATTCTTGGTCAAAAATAGGAAAAATAGTAGCCTGGCAGTGGCTGTATAAAAGGAGCCAACAGAATTTTATTTTACTCATTGGCGAAATTGGAGCACTATATTTTTGCAAGGAACCTTTGTGTTACTAAAAACCAGTCCCTGCGCTCATTCGCCCTTAAAGGTTGGATTCTCACCAAATACTAGGGAGGTTTCGCAAGCGTCCGGTTAGGCTATACGACGACGTTTATCTATTGTTTGGGTATACCCACACAATAGATAAACGTCGTCGTATGGCCTAATCGGGCGCTTGCGAAACCTCCCTACTTACTCATGGAACATGTAGATGAGGATATGGTGTTTTTCACATCATTCTGGCCAAAGGTACTTAGTTGAAGTTGGGAATGTGACCAGATCACATTCACCAAAAGATAGTGATGTTGCACAACACTAAATTATCCATAGGGTTTGCGTAATCAATAGCGCTTTCACGGTGTCAGCTAAAGCCAGTCAACCATGACAACATTCTTACCGGTACTTGTGATCACACCATTACATTTTAGTGACAAGAGGTCAGCAAAGTACGGTACCTTTGGCCAGATCTATCCGAAAAACACTATACCCGATTGTTGGGGTTGTGCGTCCTCTTTTTTTCAAGATCACAGAGGTCAGAGTAGAAAATTTTGCGATTAGATTGTATGTTTCTATCATTCTATATTGACCAAGAGTGTTTGTTGATGATTCTGATTGCTGTTTCTTTTTCCGAATGAGACGAGTTGACAATGTACAACAATCATCCAGTGTACAGAATCATACATGTCATGCATGTAGTCTAGTCGAGTCTTAGTGCATCCAAATCAGTCAAGTCAGTTTGTGATCTCCAAGTAAACCATTGGTGCTAGTCCAAATTTAACTCAAGGTCAAACTTTTTCATAGACAAATTTTAATTTTTGTTTATTTTCATTTAATTTTGTCCAAATTTAACTTGGGGTCAAACTTTTATTGAAATCCATTGGTCGGGTTCTCGCCAAATATTATGCAACTCAGTGGGAACGTCTTAATGAGGATACCCGATTGTTGGGGTTAGGTGACCCTGCTCTTTTTCAAGATCAGGGTTCAAAATTTTGCCATTAGATTATGTTTCATTCTATTTGTATGGGTGGTTATTTCCGCAAAAAATATGTGTCAGGTTTTTCATATTTAGCACAGAATTTCTATGTAGACAGTGCACAAGTGGCGGGAAGCATCTTCAAAAGCAAGATTTATTATCTTTATCCGAGCTTTTGTATGCCGACCACATAATTTATTTTAATGTTGCGAAACTGTACAGAACTCGCGAAAGAACCAAGTTTTGCATCCAAGTTTAAGATAACAGTTTTTCAATTGTCCTCAGCAAAAGGTGCCTCAGCTGAATCAGCCTGGGCCCTTATGTACAATGTAGACTACGGGGTCCTCGGCCAATGGTAGCCATGCAATTAAAGTCAGAATTCTCATTATGTTGATGATTAGGCCTCCATTATGATAATAGATTCAGCTCAAGTGCCATCTAGCGAACTTGGATCTTAAACTTGGTTCTTTCGCGAGTTCCATACAGTTTCTCTCGCAACATATAAATTACGGGGTCTGCATACAAAACCTCGGATAAACATAATAAATCTTGCTTTTGAAGATGTTTTTTCCGCTACTTGCGCACTGTCTACATAAAATTCTGTGCTGCAAATGAAAAAACTGACACTGATTTTTTGCGGAAACTGCCCATATATTTGACCCAGAGTGTTCGTGATGATTAATAGATAGGCTGTATTTTCAGAAGGAGAGAAGTTGATGAGTGTAACTGCTGACTCTTGTATGAACTAGATGCAGATGCAGGTGTCATTACATTATGCATGTACAGAATTTTGGCATTTTGAAATACAACAGAATTGATATTTCTAAAGTATGCATTGTTCTTTATTGTGTCCAGGAATACAGCATGTACCAAACCTACGCCACACAAAAAAACAACTTTTTGGAGTTGGCTCTGTTTCCTTAATTCAAGGTGGTTGAATACAAGGGTGTGACATTCTGGAAACTTTAGGATATAAATTCAGGGCCTGCAGTGTGGTGTAGGATTGTATGCTGTCTTCAAATGTTCACTGAGTGTTATGAATAATTGTTCAGTGTACATGCAAAGGAATGTCCTCCCAATGTTACCTGAACGTTGTCTGAATGTTTGCCCTATGTTCAGAAAACGTTTTGTTAACGTATTGATATTCTACTCAGGATAAACAGATGTTCAGTGAACGTTGTCAGAACGTTCAGGTGACGTTCAGAGAACGGCATGATATGACGTTCAGTG
>NMRB01003198.1:0-15590 GCA_002633025.1 Notospermus geniculatus
TGCCATGTCATGTGACGTCATGCCATGTCATGTGACGTCATGCCACGTCATGTCATGAGACGTCATGTGACGTCATGTCATGTGACGTCATGTGACGTCATGCCACGTCATGTCATGTGATGTGACGTCATGTACGTCATGTCATGTGACGTCATGTACGTCATGTCATGTACGTCATGTCACATGACGTCACACCACGTCACGTCCCATCATGTCATATCGTATGGTTCCCTATCGATGTATCTCATCTCTACTCTATCAATGTGTCTTGATCTCTATCATTGGACCATTTGTGTGGAAGAAGTAGCCTACTAGACCGGGAGCCCAGGGAACCATACGACATTTACAATGTCATCTTGTTAGTAAAGAATGGCCCAAAAGTGTACTGAATATAGAGATTGCACGTTTTGAGCGATGGCCACTGGTGGACAGGGATAGTATTGACGGCTGGAAACAGTTCAACTTTCCTGCCACTTTGCGGTTCTGGGCCCGGTTGTTCGAAAGTGAATATATTTTTGGCGTTATGTTAAAATTTAGCGTTAAATCACCTAACATAGCGTTAGCTATCTCGGCGTTAAATATTGGTTGTTCGAAACACTGTTAGTAAAAACTAACGCTAATGTTAGCTAATGCTGATTTAAGGCCTAAACAGTGTTAGTTACCATAGTAATTAACCATTACCCATAATCCTAATACTCTTCCTTTGTAATTCAACATGCCTGCCGCCACCGCATTGATTGCTGGTTTCACAAGCAAAAAGGGAAAGAAATCCTAATTTTTCAATTGAGGAGAAAAAGTTCTCGTGGAGTACGTCCTTTCCAATATAGGGGTCCTTAGGGGAAAATTTAGCTCTTGAGGTCACGAACATACAACGGTGTTTAGTCACGAGGTCAGAATTGGTGGTTAGTGTTACAGATCCCGTACAGATATGCAACACTAACACATAACACCTGACATAGACGGAATTCTGACCTCACCCAATGCATATTATAATGAGGAAAGCCTGCTGTCAGTAAATCATGCCAGTCCACCAGTCCTGGNTAGAGCCAAGTGTGGCATTTTCTTGTTGCATATGATGAGGGCTTTCAGAAAAGTTTGGTTAACATCTCCATACCTGGTACGTTTTGTGTAATTTGAATTTAAAGGAGCACGGTATTGGATCTCAAATGCGTTATTTGACTGCCGACGTAGAGGGAGCCACCTAGCGGTATTAAGACGAACTACAAAAATGCATTACAAAATGTACGCAGTAAATCGGGTCATTCGCCGAGACGTCGTCAGACCCTTGGTTTGGAGAGTAGCGCGGTGGCGCCGGCTGTCGAGAAAAAGTGGCAATACCGTGCTCCTTTAATTAGCATCCCTAAGCTAATTCCATTGGTCAATTCTATCGCAATGTATAGGGTAGATGGGAGCGATGTACACAAAACTTTTAAATGGTTGGATCTACACCCAATAAATGTATGGTAAACAGATAGAAATGCGATACCTCTGACTAAGATAGGCATGTTGAAAATTGCGTTCTGCCATTAGATCGCCGGATATTGAGGTTTCCCCAAATACCCATAAAACGCAAAAAAGGCATTATTTCGTTACTGGGTTATCCCAGACAATCAAAAACCTGCTTATGTGACCCAGAAGTACCATATTTCTATCTGTTTACCATACATTTATTGGGTGTAGATCCAACCATTTAAAAGTTTTGTGTACATCGCTCCCATCTACCCTGTACATTGCAATAGAATTGGCAAATGGAATAGGGATGCTAATTAAATTCAAATTACACAAAAATGTACCAGGTATGGAGATGTTAACCAAACTTTTCTGAAAGCCCTCACCATATGCAAGAAGAAAATGTCAGATTTGGCTCTAAAAGAGACATGTACGCGNCCCCCCCCCCCGAGCCAGGACTGGTATGTTCACCATCGTCAACTGGTATTGTACATAAAAAAATTGAATTCTAGAAAGCGATTGGTAACATAAAATAGCAATGGTTTTATAGTGAATAATATTTACCTTTGTTAGTGAACACGTTTTGCTTAAACCCAAGCCAATAATTAAAGAATGCTACCAAATGTTTTATTCTTTTGATTTTTGAATTCATCAGTAACCTCTTTCCCCCTTGGCCGAGTATTGCGGGCTTCTTCATTTATGCTTTCAAACAAATTCTCCATTTGAAACTCCTTATCTTCTGTTAACTCAATAATTGTTCACGAAGTGACGTTATTTTCGCACCAGATCACTTCTTGTCACAAGGGTTTATTCAGTTAATATTGCACCAACTGGCAGGAAATTTCACTAATAACTGTAATGTAACGCCAAGTAGTGTCTCGTATAGTAGAATTTACATATCATTTGCGTTTTTTTTCTCGAGAAATCGACACTTTTGTGTGGGGCATGATCGCGATGTATGGACGAATGTATAGAGCACCATAAAACTCGGTGTTTGTGTACAAAATAACGAGGGCATGCAAACAAGTCATAAAAATATACCACCACTACACAACGATGTGTATCAAGATCTCCTCCTCTACTTATTTTCAACCGTGTGTAATCCTTCATCACCGATAAATAAGCAGATAAGTCCAGAATTTCCACGAGTGAGGTCGCCATTGTTGATGATCCACGCATAACCAACGTGGAGAGCACATATCTGTGTAAGAAGCCGTGTTGGTACTAAAACAACACACTGGGATGCCTTATGGATGAGTTGATAATTGAGGTCAAAAGAGCAAAAACTAAGTTTATGGAATAAATGAACAAACCGCTTGCCATAGGCCATCGCCGCATTTGAGTTTTTAGCTCACCTCTGTGAGGTGAGCTTCTCTCATGGTGTGTCGTCCGTCGTCCGTCGTCGTCGTCGTCCGTCGTCCGTCGTCGTTAACATGGGTGGCACGTTTCTAAACCGCTTGGGTTAGAAACTTGAAATTTGGTGTACAGGTAGCCTATGGTAAAAACTATCTCTGGACCGAAACTTAGCGCTGCTGCTTATACACTCTGGCCTGTAGGGGGCGCTTTGTGAAAACCTTCTTTGGGCCGTATCTCCTGAACGCTGTTAGCTAGAACCACGAAACTTTTATGGTGGGTTCCTCTGATGAGACTACATCACATAAATCCCGGGTTTTTGATTTGACCTACTTTTCAAGGTCACAGAGGTCAAAGTTCAAAATTCACTGTTTGGTGGCACATTTCATGGCTATTTGACATAGAGCGTTGTGATTTGGTGTGACGATATATCTAGGCACCCTGCACAAATGCACCAAATTTCAACCCGATCGGACTTCAAATATGGCCGCCAGGAAGCCATCTTGAAAAATGGACTTTGACCCACATTTTATAAATAGGAGTAGGTAGGATGTTTTAACGTTGTCAAAATACGTATCTAGGTACCATATAAGTATATGGTAAATTTCAGTGAGATTCGACGTCAAATATGGCCGCCAGGGAGCCATCTTGAAAAATGGACTTTCGGCCCACACCTCATAAATAGGGGTAGCTAGGATGCTTCAACCGTGCCTAAATATGTGTCTTGGTACCGTCTAGTTATATGCCAAATTTCGGTTCGATTGGACTTCAACATGGCTGCCAGGCGGCCATCTTGAAAAATTGACTTTGGCCATATCTCATCGATAGTAAATGTTACAATGTTTCAATGTTGTCTAAATATCTATGCAAGTATCCTGTACATTCCTGCTAAAATTTCAGTCGCAACGAACGTCACGTGTGGCCACCAGGTGGCCATCTTGAAAAATAGAATTTTTGACATCTGTGACCTGGACAGGAAAGCAGTTTGTTCACAAATACCACTTGTATTCATTGTATTCAGAAATTGTACTCCTTCTGGACGTGCCATCACCTGAGTTTATGTCATTGACTGATAATACTGATCACGTCATAAAATACTTGGTGTGTTCAGCTTTATCTTATCTGTACTGATCCTCAACATTGACCATGAGAGTCACAGTTTCACACTTGATGGAGACTTATCAGAGAGGTGAGCACAATGGCCCTGGCCATTTCATTAAACCAGCAACAGGGGTATAAAAGGCTGAAGATTTCCAAGATGGCTGCTCAGTTGAATACATTAATGCGTTACTTTTGGAGAGAGTGGGGTGCTCCACAGAAAAATTCTCAGATCTCAGCATTCATGAATCATTCTAATCTGGGAATTGGCAGAGATATTTATGAATATACCAAGAACCCAAGGAAATACTTCAAGAGAAAAATATGTCATTTTATAAGTGAAAATTAAGGCCCCAAATTTGTTGTAATGCAGTTAATTTCAAATTTACCCTCTACAAGATTGACACTTCTCCAGAACCAATCACAGCAGGAGAATCTGAAGGTCAAAAGTTCCCTAGCAACCAGTGTCAACAAAACAATGAAGAAAATCAACTATCATGCAGGATAAGGCTTACTCACCCATCAACTTGGAATGTGAGATTTTTTTTATCCAGTCATAAATCCAATAAGAGCAAAAAGTAATCCAAAGAGTCAAAATAATGCTATTATTTGAGTATTGTACAGCTAATCCACTCCTACATGTATGTACAATCACTTATCAAGAATCCAGATTGACTGATCAAAACCATCTTGTCCCTGGTAAATTAGTCACTGAGCTTATAGGCATTATAACCATTTATGACCCTGGCCTGTTGGAAGATGTCCTGGTGGATTGGGATATCCAAAGAAGAATTATATTTTACCAATATTATATTTCATAGGTCCAAAGCAATGGTAAAGCCAGCTTAAATATTTCAGAGCACAGTCTACCACCACTGATTTCATGTGTCCTTGAGGATAATTTCCACTATTTTTTGTAGATTTTCTTCCTTATCCCACTATTTCTTTCAGGCCTTCGTCTGTCAGCGGCCTGTCCTTCCCCTAGCCACCTCTGGGGGTTGCTGGTCACATAGGGAACACAAAAACAATCATGACATTCTCTTTCCCTGAATTCCATTGCCTCTGGCTCCAGCTGCATATCTGGGTTATCCTCAGCTGCTGGCTCTCCTCCAGTTTCATGGTCAACTCTGTTATTTTCTCCCAAGTCCCTTCTCCTATTCTTTTCTGTAAGGTCCCTGATGTTTAGGCCCTACCACAATGTCATCTATATCCTTATCCAGATCTTGGTATTGAAGAAATATCCTCAAAGTTTCAAAATTTTCTTCTGTAAGTTTGAGGGTGTACAAACCTATTGCCATCTTCAGAAAGTGCATTTGGCGGGTTTCAGTTGGTCCTTGGGCAAACCCATTTGGGAGAGGGATGTAGGTCAGTGTGTTAAAAGACAATCCTAAGACAATGATTCATATCCTACTACTGTCAATTTCACATCCAAAGATTTTAGTCATGTCCTCTCAAGAAGAAATCAACCAGGGTGCTAGTTTTGATGAAGATGGTGAGCCAAAGGCCAAATACAGAAAGGACAACCCAGGAGCTGTGCTATGCAAAAGATTACTGTTACTCTGTGGATAGGCCTACTTTCTTTGTGGAATCTTTCAATAATGCAATCCTCCAGTATCATGACAAGAGGGTGGTTTTCTCTGACGAAAATTATGAGATGAGAACCAATTATTGATTGGAACGAGCGTGTGGGTAGAGAACACACCTCTACCAAATTAGAAATCCAAGAAGAAATGTTCAATTACCAGTAAGAAAGAGGAAAGCTTATAATTTTTGGGATGTTATATGACAGAGCTTTGTTGATGTTATGTTGAAGTAGAGACATCTTCTCTACCCACATGCTCTCTACCATAAAATTGCCAGATTGGTCCTCATCTCTCATCATTCTCATCAGAGAAAACCAGTAGAGATAGGATGATATGTCTGAGAGGGTTAACTAGTTTTTCTCACTCCCCCACACTTGGACTATTCCATTCCTCAAGGATATAGGCCGCGAAGACACTGGTCTGACACTAACAAAATAAACTTATCAGTTTCCATTATTCTTGAATGACTTTCAACCCATAGCAACATAAAAACTGACTGCAGGCCACCTCATTCATCTTCTCAAAGTACTTTTCCTTGAAGTTCATTACTATATTTACAATACTATGTCAAGCTAACTTGACCATGGAAGTCATCTAATCAAATAATAAACAAATAGTTGCAATCAACTTCTTCTTCCCTGAAACCATTGTTTCCCCGCCACTCCACAGTAGCCATGTGTTCATTTCCCGGGAATTACTCAGCAGTATGTAATTAGCATCAGCCAGTTGACTGGTGCAGAGCAGCCATCTAGGTCACTCCCACTCAGACCCGATCAGACTGATCGGATCAGACCAGCGTATAATGCAGCGACAGAGCTCAACTTGAGCAAGTGACAGACAGCTCCAGTAATTGGAATGGTACAGTTAAGGCCACAGTGACAAATGATATACTAAAACTGGGTCGGCATGTGTCCGTAGCTAAGAATGTTTACACTACCAATTTCTGCTGCACACATGCATTGTCGTGCAGTCACTGCAGCCTTCTGTATCAGGCATGGAGCAAGGCATGGAGGTGAACCATCCAACACTTTCCATTCAGAACTACCGGTACATGTACAGCCTGTACCATAAAAAAGAAAAAATCTTTTATCCTGATATTGATTTTGGATATTGATTGAGGATCTGCGGGTTTTTATACGCCCGTCGCAGACGGGCCGTATTATGTTATGGCCCCGTCCTGCCTCGTGTGTCGTGCTTCCGAGCAATAACCATGATAACTCAAGAACCGCTTGAGATATCAGTCTTATTTTTGATGGTAGTAAGAACAGAAGACTGGTAAGGTTGAGTTCGATTTCCGGCCATTTTCGACTAACGGCTTGGCCACCAGGTGGCGGAAACCGAAAACACAAAAAGTGCGATAACTCCTGAACTAATGACTAGATCTTCTCCAAATTTTTATCATAGGTGTATCTAATAAGGATACATAACATATATAACGGGTTTTTGATTTGACCTACCGTACTTTTCAAGGTCACAGAGGTCAAAGTGCGACAAAAGTAACGAGTTCCCACCTGCCACAGTTAGCCATTATTTCACCAAGGGACTTCATATCTTGCGTAAATATGCATGGGGGGTACCTTTAAAAATACCAAGTTTCGGCCTGAGTGGACATCCAATATGGCCGCCAGGTGGCGTTACCTGAAAATCATGTAAAGTGCTCTTACTCGGGAACGACTTGACGTACACTGCTCAAATTTGATATTTACCTCCCTCTAGATGACCTTTACATGCATGTCAAATTTGGGCGTGATTTGACTTCCAACATGGCCACCAGGTGGCGTAACCCAAAAATCATCAGTGTGCTGTTGCTCAGGAACGACTTAACCCAAAGTGCTCCAATGTGCTATGTCGCCCCCTGCTGATGACCTTTATGTGCATGTGAAGTTCCGGCCCGATCAGACATCCAATATGGCCGCCACGTGGCGTAACCCGAAAATCATCAAAGTGCTATAACTCAGGAACGACTTGACCCATAGCGCTCCAATGTGCTATGTGGCCCCCTGCAGACGACCTTTATTTGCATGTGAAGTTCCGGCCCGATCGGCCATCCAGTATTGTATGGCCGCGAGGTGGCCCCCGAATCATCAAAGTCCTAATCAGGAATGACTTGACACAGATTGCTCATGACTAATATTAGCATCGGAATACAAAGCGACGGGCGTATATTGCTACCGCCCTGCGGTACACTTGTTTATGATCCTGAGCACTTGAATAAAGTTGTAGTGTGGAGTAACCATCCATAAGCTGATTGGACCTATAATTACTCCAGGATTTGAACACACTAGACGTACAGTATGATGTGATCATCGTGCCTCTCCAATGATATCTGCCAAAATGCCCATGAGACCCCCATTTTATACACCCCAACAAGACAGGTCCAAGATACAGAAAAGCACAAAATTGACACACAAAGTGATAATAAACAAGAAGTCAATCTCCAGAATTCACGAATTTTCGACCCCAACCGGGGTCTTTTTCAAGTGGAACTTTACAATCTGAAACTCTAGAAAAGACCTCTAGAAAAGTCTTTTCTAGAGTTTCAGATTGTAAAGTTCCACTTGAAAAAGACCCCGGTTGGGGTCGAAAATTCGTGAATTCTGGAGATTGACTTCTTGTTTATTACCAACAAGACAGGTAACGCACATCATTAAATTTTAAAAAATTGTTACTATGGTGGCAAATTGTTACTAAGGGGTTAAACATTACACAACATGCACAAGTTCTATTGCCAATGCGAACCATAGCCAAGAATGGGCCAGGAATGTCATTAAAACAAACGACACTTTACTCGTTAATTGACCGCACGTGCAGTGCAAGTTGAACTCTTGTGAAACAAGGTCAGCTGTCAAGCTAAGTAAAACTAGCATCAATCACACTCAGAGGCAACTGCATTATATGCTGGTCTGGGATGTTGCTGGTTTAATCAGAATCAGAAAAAGAGGAAGTATACATTTTGTACGCTGATGCTGGAGTAGCCCAGTGGGTTCAGCGTTGTGGCTATGAGTGGTTGTCGATGGCCATGGGTTCGAGCCCGGGACGGGGTACCGTAGTGGAAGAATTTTTTCTCCATTTTTTTCTTTTGCACAGGTTTTCTCTGTTTGGAAGTAAGGACTTGTCCCGCTATCGATTTTTTTCCGCTGTCCAAAACAACTATTCCCCCAGCAACTGTACTCTCATTCTGAAAGTCACTTCGTGAACCTGTCGCCACCAGGCTTGTAATAAAGTTTTTCTTGTTACAGCGAAATCTGACATGATTTATTCCAGCCTTTTTGATAATCTCCTCCACTTCATTACAGAAATCACTTACGTTAGAGTGTCACGGAAGTGGAAATGGATTAAACTTGCTGTTCTCTATTAGGAGTTTGTAAAAGTCTTCCAAGTTTTTTCAAAATGGTGCATTTATTGATTAGTTCTGTATTATCCCGAACTTGGCAGACTTCCTTATGATCTCGTCTTTTTGGTTAGGCACTACATTGACGAAAAAATAAAAATGATTTATAACTCGTGGAAGAAAATCACCTGTCCACCAAGAATTGTAAAATACAACACTTTTAATAGTAACAGATTTAATGAAGTGATAATGTTCTAAATAAATATCAAATGAAGCTTCTTCACATTCTGGTTGGTCAATGAAATAGTCGATTTCCATTTGTTTAAAAATAGGGGTTGATTAGTTCCTTAAAGATACAGGCCAGCTGCCTGTAACAATACCACATGAAATGATAATGAAAATGAATGAAATGAAATGAAACGATAATGATAAAAAACATAAATATATACATATGTAGGCCTACTAAATTGAAAATGCCTTAAAATGTTAAATTCCACCTTACCTGTAGTTCTCTATGCCTTCGCTGTGGGAGTTGAATTCAATGCAATTATCCAAAAGGTAAAATGTGAGATACCGAAAACATTGCAACATCGATGACCGCTCCTCAAAGTGACTTAGGAAACACCACCTTGCTGTTTATATACTAGTTTGACCACAGACGTCACCAACTTATCATATGATCTGTCACGTGACCAGTTGGTTCATGTCCAGACTTGGCACCTTATGGGAGCGGTGCCGTGATCAAGATATTATGCATAACTGGGACATGTTGATATATTACGACGGGGCTGGGATGCATCTGAGGGACGCATGTCGGGAAACACAAACAGTTTTCCCCAAATTTGGCGCCAGCACTGCACTCGTGGCGGCATCACAGCATGTGTCAGTACCCAACTGAGGCTTACTGAATACTATAGTACGTTTTAATCATCTGGACCCCGATGGGAGGACCCTTTGGTTGTCAGGCAGACCTTGGTATTGTTGGTGAAGTCTGGCTATTGAAATGCGTTTTAATGACAGGACACTTCCAGCCAATCCCTTGCCTATGCCTGTGTTCAATTTCGAATCAAGGCCTAGTTGCATGTTCTATTTGAAACCAAGGTTCAGCTGGTTATAAAACAATGTGTGTTGGACCGTTTAGAGTAAACCCTAAATTCATTGTTGTCCGGTTACTAGGGGTTTTACTGACATACGCCCATCGAGCTCCAGATGATTTAAACGGATTTTAGTACATTACTCGACGTCGTATATTGTATTTCAGGAGTATGACAATATGCACACTCGTCAAATATCGTGCTGTATAATTTTGGGCCATGTAGGAGGAAACCCACAACTGAAAGACAAATTTCCCTGTCTTTCAAGGAAACTCACTTTAACGACTTATGAGTAACGCTCCAGACTTTAAAAAGTTCTATTGCAAAAAAATACAAGTATCACTTGTGCCACGTGCAGATAGTGTTGCCGTTGGATTGACTTTTTAACTAATTCTGGGGCCACTCCGAAATGAAAATCTGTCATTTTATGCAAAACACGATGGCCCGAACTTATAAAAGGTGTTTTTCGCCTGTCTAACTTGGACTTGTTTAAGCCTAAACATTTGTAAGACAACTGTTAGACAAGTCTACCAAAACAATGGTGTTTATCGGAATTCCGAACAACGCAAGAACGTCGGTCTAGCTAGTCAAGTCCAACAGGTGATTAAACACGTATCGCCGATCCCACTGCCTTTGTTGAGACGATTATATATAATGCATTGTAAGGGGGCATACCTTAGACGACCAGATTTGCGCGGCATTCTTCATAATAGGCCTATTTGCTGTTGTGACTGGATGTATAGTACACCCTAAAGGGCGCCGCACACCTGCGACTAAAATGGGGGCGACTACTACGTCACCTGCGATAATTACCTTTGAGGTCGATCAGTGATGTCATCCACGACATCACTGATCTTCCAAGGAAACATTTGTGGCAAACGAGTCAACAAAAACTAAAAAAAAACTGAAAATGTGTTCAGTCGCTTCTGTGGTGGCAAGGCCGGTGTAACGTCGATCAGTGTTCCCCGTATTTCTGTGTTTTTCTTATTGTTTCCCTCCTGACGGATTAAGCGGCAACTAACCCAACAATAACCATCTAAGCCGCGTCTATTGTTTGGGAACACTGAGCTACAGAAACGCTCACATATGTTACACCTGTCGCCAAGAAAATCGCTCGAAAAATCGCTAGTGTGCGGTGCCCTTAAAGGGCGGTTTACACTAGGTTGCACCAAGTTGCAAGTTTCTGCAACCTGCAACTTGTTGCAGTCTACCTGTGACGTTTACACATTGCAACATTCAGTGCGATAAGTTGCAGAAGTTCGCAACAAGTTGCAGGAATTTTGGCGGGAATCCTTTGTTCGGCAGCCATTTTGGCTTTTAGTAGACGTCACATGCTTTTCTGCTGTATTCTCATTGGTCAGCGGCGTGCAACTTGTTGCAACTTCACCAGAAAATAGGATCTGGATCCTAATTTTTCAACAAGTTGCAGTACATGTAGTTAGTTGCAACAAGTTGCATGCCCGTTTGAAGGTCTCGGGCCACTTGTGCGTTTTGCGCTGCGTGATGCGTCAAATCTTTTGTTATTTTCCGCCGTTCTGCTTCCTAACAAAAGATTTGACGCATCACGCAGCGCAGAACGCACAAGTGGCCCGAGACCTTAAGGCCCGTTTACACATGCAACTTTTCATATGCAACTTCATGCAACTTGTTGCATAAACCTGATGAGACCAAAAAGTTTCATAAAAGTTGCATGTGTAAACGGATATGCAACTTGTAGCAACGCGATCACGCTGGATGTTGCATCGATTTTTCTATGTGTAAACCGTCCCAGGTAGTTTGCAACAAGTTGCAAGTTGCAGCAACTTGCAACTTGGTGCAACCTAGTGTAAACGGGCCTTTGCACATGCAACTTTGATGAAATTTTTGGTCTCATCAGGTTTGTGCAACAAGTTGCATGAAGTTGCATATGAAAAGTTGCATGTGTAAACGGGCCTTTAGTCAAAAATAAATGCCCACCTTATTTTCCGGCATATTTCCTTGAATATTTTTCATAGCCACGTTTTCTTTTCATACAGATAATCTAGGGCCACTAGGACATCTTTTAAGACAATAAAACTTGAAATTATGAATGAATCACAAGCTTAGACAACTGCAAAACAAGACCCTCTGACATGTTTTGCGATTCCTTTGTTGATTAGACACCGTTGTCTATATTTGGACGGCAGGTTTAGACACGCCTACGCTAGACATCCTTCTGTAATCGCAGTTTAAGCTAGACGACTGATTTAGACTTGTCTTGGCGAGTTAGACTTGTCTAAGATATAGACATCCTTTATAAGTTCGGACCATTCAATCTCCCAAATAGGAACAGGCAGGGCGTTGTAGGCGGCTGCACTGTCGTCAACTATCTGAATGTTTCAAGGATCATACCGCCGGCATGGAGAAAACGCGGAATTCCGCTGGACATAATTTGGTGGTTTGTAGCTTATACAGTACTTATATAACGAACTCCCCCTACCCAATGGACCCCAACATTTTCACTAAAGGGCTATTTTTCAGGTTCACCCTGTATTTCCTGTCAGCTGGTTGATCCAACTCTGTCGGGCGTGTGCAATTTGCTGCGAAACTAATCACAGTCAATGAATACATATTACAAATTACATGTACTTAATGTGTTGTTTAATTACCTGTTTGTTTAATTTGGAATTTAACAACAAATTGAGATATTGAAACTTTTGTTTATAGCAGTGACAGCGTTTTCAGTGCACACATGTCAATGTACACTGATGGTCAAAAGTTTATGGACACCACTTATCCACCATTTTCTCAAAAACTACTGGTGCTATAATGGCACAACCACCACCAAAATGTAGCAAAATTCATTGGCTATCAGGTGATGTTAATTTGGTTCTCAGATATTATGACGTAATGGTGCTGTGATGTAATTTCTAAGACCACCTTTTTTCAACTTTTTGGTTATCACTTTTTTCCCCGTTTTTTTCTCAAGAGTATCAGTCAGGCCAGTATTCAAAACGTTCTTTGTCGACATTTCGTAAAAAATTCAAAAGGAAATGCACTTTTATCGCGTTCTTCTTGGCACATCAGCTTGAGACTCAACACCACCTGAAGTAATCACTGAAACGGCCCCTCTTGTCTCAGTTCACTGTCATGGAAGTCTTGAGGCCTAGTGGCACAATGTTACTCACACATGGGACAACCCCTTTGTGGACAGCCAGCCACACATGACTTGCCGTTCTCATTTTAATTCAGTACTGAGTTATGAAATGGAAAGGACACCGACGTGGATGTTTTGACTGGCCTTTTGTCATTTTATAAAGCTGTTACCGCTGGTTCTTTATTGACCTATTAATAGAGTGTGACAAATGAGCTCCATAACACGAAGATCAGCCACCTAGGTCTCTGCTTGGTTGCAGTTTGTGAATAAGGTCCCTGCACATTAGGTCACAATGGCAATATTATTAGTGAATACCCCATCATGTGTAACGATTGCCCGGACATGGGGCCATCTCATGAATAGATTGAGGTTGTTCGACTCAGGTCAAAAACTGATAGACAAAAATGCGATAAAAGTGCATTTCCTTTTGATTTTTTTTTTGAAATTTTGATCAACAAGGTCTTGAACACAGGCATGACTGATAATGTTGAGAAAAAATCGGGGAAAAAAGTGACGACAAAAAAGTTGAAAAAAGGTGGTCTTAGAAATTACATCACAGCACCATTACGTCATAATATCTGTGAAACAAACTAAAATCATCTGATAGCCAAGGAATGTTTCTACATTTTGGTGGTGGTTGCGCCATTATATCCCCAGTAGTTTTTGAGAAAACGGGGGAAACTGGTGTCCATAAACTTTTGACCATGAGTGTACATCCTCGGACCATTGCCATTGACCACACAGACTCGCCTTTGTCGGATTCCTCGCTATAACGAACCCCTCGCTATAACGAACTTTACCCTTGGATCCCAGGCAGTTCGTTATAGCGAGGTTGCACAGTACTATTAACTGGTATGAAACTTGTCACGTGGATCATCCCCTCCCGTCCCCTCCCCATATCTCTTATCATATGGGCACTAGTCTAGATACGAGAAGCAAGATGGTTGGCCTGCAGAAACAATGCCATTGTGGCACCTCAGTCCCTTCATGGTTAGATATAGTTTCTTGAGGAACCCCATTCAAAATCCATTCTCACACAGAGCAGTTATTTAGTAGCTTTTTGGTAAAATCATGTATTTCCTGAGGTCCAGTCAGGGCATTTGAGTTTCAAATTCTGAAATACCTTGGTATCTCGTGCGTATTTTTCAAATGGATAATGCATTAGCCTCATTCTGAAGGCAGCGGGTCTGGGTGACACAACCAAGAACCCCGCTCAGTGTTTCCAAAATGGTGTCTGGCGTCCAACATTTCTCGCTTCGAGCATTCCGCGAGGTAGTGCTGCGAATGTCGGCCAGGTGGATACTCAGTGACCTATCCCAACGACGTTTTGTACCATCAGCTACATTTCCTGCGGATAGTCCGTGGAAGAAATCGCCCTGCGATCTCATTTCGACCCCTGCAGCTTGCTGTTAGCGCTGCACACAGATATACACGATACAGTACAGGTTTGTACAGACAGTGCGTGATTCACAGATGTCGCGTCATTGACGGAGCGTCCTCGCTGATGTTTTTAGGCCTCTATTTTGCAATCAAATTGCACAGAACCTAAATTTTATGAATGTTTAATTTGAGGTATTTTAGAATAGAAATTAAACCCGAGGCGGAGGGTCTTGGTTACGGCACCAAACCCGCGAGGGTGGAGCAAAAATTCCGTCCAAACCCTCGGCGACGCGCCTCGGGTTTGGACCACATTTTAGCTCCACCCTCGCGGGTTTGGTGTCGCAACCAAGACCCTCCGCCTCGGGGTTAATTCCTTAAACCTCAATTTCAAGCGAAATTGATTATCTCCCTAAAACAAAACAAAACAAAGCAAAAAAAACAAAAAAGGAAAAAAGGAAAAGAAAACGTGTTATTTGACATTTACAGCAAGAAACAATCCTTCTTTGTGGCACCCCGTACAACAAAAATCATTCCAAAATTATATCTGCTTGGTCATGCACCTGGCACAAACCCATCACATGATCAGAAATGTCCTACCTATTGACCAGTAAACACTTGACGATAACAATGACGTTCACAGTACAAGTACAAGTAGGAACAACCCTTGACACAACTTGGCATCACTGAAAAAAAAATCCCACTCATGTTGAGTACTTTGGACTACTCATCAGTCATTTTGTCCCTCAGATGAGTAGAAAGGTACTAATCGGGTAGCCTACTCATCGGGCCAAGGAGCTGCATTTGGAGTTCCTTGCTACTCGCTATGAGTACCTTTCTACTCAATATGAGTCCCTTTCTACTCATCTCAGGGATAATATGAGTACCCCGACAGTACTCACAATGATTAGGATTTTTTTTCAGTGAACTGTCACTGTTTTGAAACTTCGAGAATCTCTAACAATACAGACATGACAGAAACTGGCAGGGAAAGTCTGTCTTAAGGCCCGTTTCCACTAACGCGGATTCCGCGGCGGTTTCCGGCGAGCGGTGCGGTTTTCACAGGGCTTTGGATAATCCTTCGATGGTTAAACAATACAATGGCCTATTGATTATCCCTATGCCTGTGAAAACCGCTCCGCTCGCCGCAAGACGCGGCAGAATCCGCTATAGTGGAAACGGGCCTTTAC
>NMRB01003198.1:28417-59840 GCA_002633025.1 Notospermus geniculatus
ATCCGAACGTGACCAACTCCACACGCGTTCTTCATTACCATAACAAAGGGCTCGCGGGGAAAGTTGCGGACTTTCTCACAAATTTTCACGAGCGATTTCTTTTTTGTGCGTGGATCGATGGTCAATCTGATTTCGAATATGATCTGGAAAAAACTTCCTCTAAGGCCGTTCCAGCCCCGATTTTTGAATTTCAGAGGAAAACAGCAAAAATTATTCAATTTTCTGTTTTGACCTTTTTCAGGCCACTAATTAAGCAATTGCTAATTAGTTATTTCAATTTTGAAAAATCGGGCCATGAACGACCATAGATCTCGCCATGCGGCATCCATCACTACCTAAAATCCGGTCATTTGGAGTCGGCTGTACCCGTTATCGCCTCTGAAAAACTTCATCTGGGACTTGCATTGTTCATGAATAAAGTTACATAATCAGTTAATTATTGTGCAGTTTTTCAATTCGGAGATCTGCAACAATACATAAACTCACAAATTTCGTTGGCAAAGTAAACTACGGTCGTAACACATTCGTGCAATTAAATTTCAAAACGGACCTCAATTGGATGCGTTTACTAACTCCACCGCCACCTTAACCCTTAAATCCAATACTCCCAAAATCACATCTCTCGGCTCTTAATGGAGTACGGTAAATCGGTTCAGGGACACCATCTCACTACGTTAATTCCGCCGCATTTTCTCTTCGACAGGCAGTAAAAACGCCATGATGTTAGTCTCGCATAGTTTAGCGAGACCTCCAGACCTCCCGCTAAAAATGTGGCATCAGCGAACTGTTTGCGCAGGCTTAGCGCGATCGCAAAGATAGCGAGGCGTTCGTAAATACGACGCCAATTTCTGATTGGCCCAGTCCATACGACAAGCAGCCGATGTCGGGTGAAAATAGAACACCCGACTTCTGCACGCGATGTCGCACCGACAAAAAAATCGTCTCGGAAGTCTAGTGTACATGGTGCGTTTTTGTCGTACGTCTCTGCCGGCCGACACAATCGTACGATAAAATCGGCTCGTGTAAATACAGCTTTAAGGAGGGATTTCAGGTCGGTTCGGCGAAAAACAAATCGATATTTTTGTACTGTCCTCACTCGACGCCATGTTCCCGGAACGCCGCGACGCGGCCAACCTGCGAAGCAATCTGACGTCAAAAGTGGAACGCTGCTGTGATATGGTTATGTAAATAATTTTTCGAGAATGACTAAAAATGGGCTGTGCTTTGCGACTAAGGCGCGTTTGAGGCTGGAACGCATGGGGAACGATGAAGACGGTAAAGACTGAAGTTTGAGACGTGGAATTGAGTAAGCAGAGCGTGAAATTATTATTTGCGGGCCTAATTTAGGTTTGGTGTATACGTCACACAACGCCGCCGCCTGGTGGTCGCCTGGTTACCCAGCCTCGTCCCAGGTGTAGTCTCGCGCAGCCGTTTCGTGCACCTCGTCCCAGGTGTAGTCTCGCGCAGCCAGCCGTTTCGTGCAAGACGTCGCCCGTGTTGCGCTTTCTGCACATGCGTATCTTCCCCGAATGTGGACCGGGGCAGGCTCGAACCAACCGTGGCTCGGAGCGTAGGCCTGTAACACACCCGAACCATGGAGAGTTACACCCCTCCATGGTTCGGGTGTCCATCGTTCATGTCATTGTATGCCAAGCCACTGTTCTGTTGTCGACGTTACAATTAATCCACACATTGGCCTGACTCCAAGGGCCTACTCATGTATCTCAAGCCGCCCAGCTGAACCAACAATGACTGGTTCCGATTCCTCTGGGTTTCATCTTCTTTTCATTTGTAGCTTTTTACTTACATTTTGGTCTTGTACGTTGAAATATAATGCAAATTTGGCACGCGTTCCACACTTTTCACAGTCGTTCCATGGAACGAGTCGTTCCATGGTTTAGTGACTACCCATCACGACAGAGGCAGCCATATTTCAAGTGGCACTCCAGGTAAATGTACTTTCTACAATCAGTTACTTCTCTGTGGGTTCTGACACCTTGTTGTGTGTCCCTTCAGCTGATGTTTGTATCCCCAAACAAACAAAACGCCTTTGCATAATGCGACAGGAGTGGATTAGGTTGCTGCTAAATTTTCATGCACCACGTCGGTGGGCTAACTTGTTTCGGTGGCACTTTAAAATGAAATGCGTCGTTTGTAACTGTTTTTGATACCCGACAAATGTCTCCAACGTGCCAAAAAGATATACAGTTTGGCTTCCATATGCACGCAACGGCGCACATAACTTTCGACGGAATGGCGAAGCTACTGAAGTCGGTTTTCGGTTGTGTTTTCTTCCTTGTTTTCTTGTACACATACGTAGTTGAAAATATGTAACCTGAAAGTACGTTTTGTTGGCGTTAGAAGTCACCTGAAATTACCTATGGCTAACTAAGTCATAACAAAATTCTGAAAAAAAAACATGTCCGTCTCTGTTTTAGTGCTACCTTGGAGGAATTATACTGACAGTATAATTCCTCCAAGGTGCTACATTGTATTGGATGTACAAGTACATGTCGGTGGTATATTAGAATTAAAGGAGCACGGTATTGGATTTCAAATGCGTTATTTGACTGCCGACGTAGAGGGAGCCACATAGCGGCAGTAAGACGAACTAGAAAAATGCATTACAAAATGTACACAGTAAATCGGGTCATTCGCTGAAACGTAGTTAGTCCCTCGGGTTGGAGAGTGGCGCAGTGGCGCCGGCTGTCGAGAAAAAGTGGCAATACCGTGTTCCTTTAATAATTCCTAGTAATTTTGCCTTTCTATGATGTTGGTGAAATAGTTGACGTTGACGTGGAATTATATAGGCAGATGAGGTCCTGCAACGGGTTCTCTCCCATTGATAGGTGTTGTGTATACGCCATCTTATGCGATGCCAATGTCGTTTGCCATGTTTGCCAATACTCGACTGCTGAAAACAGGGGAATGATACCGATGCCACTCCTGAAGTCACATTGTGAAACCTGTCGCCGCCAGGCTTGTTTGTATTTATTAAGACCGCCACCACCTCACAGGTGGCGGTCTTCATTGGTTTTACTGACTTCTGAATCTCTCCCACCAACATTTGATTTCAGCTCGATAACTTAAAGGAGCTGGACGTCCAAGTTGTAAACACTCACTCACTGGTTCTCTATCCACGCGACGCCTGCGGTGCTGCGACCTATTGTCGGTGAATTGTGCTGACGTGAATATCGTGAGTGAGTTGCATTGGGCCGGGCACCAGTCTAACGATCACGGGGCGCTACTGGTGCTGCCACCTTCACGAAGGAATAAAACTAGTTTGCTGGCCACTGTTTGTAAACAAACCAGTTTGTTTACAACTTGGACGTCGAGCTCCTTTAAGAAATAAGTGATGTATCAGCCTAAGACTTACTGTATGTGGATGAATATAAAATACAGGTCATTTATATTTGATCATTCTGTCAGGGCCGAGCCAGACATTATTGGCAGTATAATTACCACGGAAGAGGCCATCCCAAGCTACGCATGTTTCTCTCTTGGATAGGATCATTTTATACTTGTCCTTGCAAAGAATCAAGGTACAAGGCACCACGGCATACTGTCCCATGCGAGGGACGTGAAGAACAGGAGTGTGACAGGAATCCCATATGGCCCGGGCTAGATCCGAAGCAGGTGTAACGTTTTTCAGTGTGGCCATTTTTCTGTGTGATTCCTAATGTTCGGAGCACACTGGGGAACGGACTCGCTGTTTCTCTATGTGTCAACCCGTCAATCTATTGTAATGTCACACAGGCACACGGGCCTCACTGAAAAACGTTACACCGGGACCTGCCGCTTGCTGAGTGGAGGCGATAACCACTCGGGTATCTCTCGTTGTTGGTCGTGGGATCGTACTGGTGAGAGAATCCGGTGTAAAAGGTGGTAGTCCTAGGAATGCAAGTCCAAGTTAAGATAGTCTGCTATTATTTGTCATGGTTTCGAACCGCATATCCTAATCTATCGTTGAACAACAATGCCTTATATGGGGTAGATTATATTCCTGTCGTTGTCATTGGTATTATAGTCCATTCCAGATACCTAAGGCAAATCGCACTTGCCTAACCTTGTCAGTTTTGGTTAATCTATTACCAACAGCTTGACCACAAACACAGCCAATAGGCAAGGTGACATGCATTATAAACTTCAGCTTGTCAAGTATTGTGCAATAGCTCGTTAAAATAGTGAACAGGGTCGTGTAACATTGCAGAGTTCAACCTGGTACCATTTGCCTTAGGTATCTGGAACGTACTATACCCGCTGTCCACATTTTTTTAAAAGTTGAAAAAAATTTATTCAAAAGACCTTTTTGGGAAACGATTTACCTTGCTTTGGTTTACATGTAGTCTTTGGCTTGGCATCAACGTAAACCATAAGGCAACACATGCTTCCGATGAGTGGATCAGTTGGGATGTTTGTTGACTGTCCAATGTGAATGCGCCCGAGCGAATTCTTCAATACATCTAGAAAAAAACCAATTGCCACCGGTTTCCGTTCGTATAACGTGATCTCACACGTCCCCCTATCGTGGACCCCAGCGATAGTGATCTTTCCGCGAGCAACATCCAACTCGACAGCAACTTTAATCCAAATATTCGGTTTGAAGAATTTCTTGCAACCGGGTCCTTCATGCCTTTCTTGAAATATTTGTGTCCCGGGGCCGTATACACAGCGGAAAGAAAAGGTGCCAGTCTTCGAATTGCATGTGACTCCAGCGTTTAATACCATATCAAAAACAACACCTACTATTAGAAATACTTCATATGTTTCGTTTTCATTGTATTTCACAAATATATGCAAGCCGAATCGTTCTTTAAGCAGTAGGCCTACTTTCGCTAGCTGCACAGTAGAACTGGTATACAAGCCGTGAAGAGCGGTTCTTGGGTATCCATATGGTCCATCCACTGGCTGATGCATGCGGGGGGAAATATTCCCGTCATTTCCACCAATCAGGTCTTTCGCACCAAAAAGCTGAGTCAGCGGCCAAAAACCTAGCACAGAAACTAAAAAGTTAATAAACTCTCCATGACCAAATGGAGTCAGAGATTTTCAGCCACCGGTAGCAGGCTACACGAAACGGTAGAAGACGCAGTCAACTGTCACGCACTTGCATGTAGTGTATGAAAATATACACATTGTTCGTTGCCGCAAACTGGGATCATTACCAATCTAATAGCCAAAATGAGAATGTATATCATTCCACTATCCGCATCACACAAAATTTTGTGTGATCATAGGATTCACCCACCTAGTACATGAGATTCTATTCCAAATAACCGTGTCCAAATCAGCATAAGCAAAAGTATCCAATGCGACATTCTCCCATTTGACATATGGGCCCGTATTCTAGAAGCCTCCTTAACTCTAAGGTCCACTTTAAGCTTTTGTATTCGGCCCTGCAAACAATAGCTAAAGGTGAACCTAACGGTGCCGCTCCACATGACAGTTTTCTGTCGAACGTTTGCTGTCAGATAGTCAATTATTGCTGTCTTAGAGCAGTAATTGACTATCTGACAGCAAACTTTCGACAGAAAACTGTCATTTGGAGCGGCACCTTTAGAGTTACGGAAGCTTCTAGAATACGGCCCATGCAATCGTTGTTCGATCGGCGTTTCACCGAAGGATGTAGCACGAAGGTCGGTATAAAGTGCAGGTTGCAGGCTAATGGTAAGGGTTAGGAATAGGATTCAGCAAGGTTCATTGGCACACGGAATTGGTCCGATTCCGGAGCCATGTTCCCGAAGCCATCGTTAGGTTAACGATGTCGTTAAAACTGGGAAAATGCATAGCATAGCGACATCGTTAACCTAACGACGGCTTCGGGAACATGGGTCCAGGTCCGCAAAAATCTATCAAATGGACTTCAGCGTTGTCGTATCCGGAAAACTAGGGGCAAACGGCTATATTCAGAATTTAAAATATATGGTATCCCAGAATGAATAGGCCTAACAATAAAAGCATAATTGTATACTTGGTCATAAAAAAAAACAAATATATTATCCATTGTGAGTCACTTAGTTATAAAAAGTACCGGTAACTTTCTTGACATCTCATGAGTTAAATGGCGTTTAACCAGATATTTTTAGGGGGTATTCGAAAAACCTGGATGACTGGATGACTGGATTTACTGGACTGTGCCTCATTGCTCTACGCCGCCTGAACTAGTTAATTAAAGCTGAACTACATGAACAAAAACAGGAGATTCCAGCTTTGTAAACTAGCGCTGGCAGCTGCCAGCGACCTCAGATGAATGCACTTTTAGCTGAATGGGAGCAGAGAATACAGTGCCGCCTTTGATCACTTACATTCGTCCCCAGTGGCCTCGAGCTTACTAGTAACGCTCTCAACCACTGGCACAGATGGGGCCTAATCATGTTTCTGAACACTAGATGGCGCAAACTGTCATCAACCAATCAGCGACCAGTATTTCACGCAACTAGGGGAAAACATGAAACATTTCCTCATTGGCTAATCGCTCATTGGCTGGTTGACCTAGCGCGTTCGTCAACAACTGGTAGTGACATCTAGTGTCCAGAAACGGACTTTGGCACCAAGTGTTTCAGTGGTTGAGGGTGACAGCTTCGAGCGGAGGCCGATACCACTGAATTATTGAGTGTATTGGTCACTACGATGAGTAGGTCCACCACGAGCCACCACGTGCGGGCCGTGGACGTCAAATGAAGCAACATTCGTCGTCCCCTCGTTGGTAGTAGTGAGCTTTCGCAACCACCCGGTTAGGCCCTACAACAACGTTTATCTATTGTTCGAGTCAACTCACACAATAGATAAACGTAGTCGTAGGAAGTAACCGGGCGGTTGCGAAAGCTCACTATTGTCGGACTGGGTTAATGCTATGTTTGTGTGATTTGGTAGGGGTCTGTTGTTGTGGGCATGAGCCCGTGACAAGGGCGTTAATTCTGTAAAGTAAAGCAGTTTTTCCACGTCACAATATTATTGCACAATATGGAGCCCAAAATGGGTGTCATGTGCTTCTGGCATAATGGATGGAACAAAGATTGGCAATAATATTGCCTATTTTGATCCTCATATTGTGCAATAATATTGCACGTGGATAGGCCGCTTAAGCAATGCCACTGGCAATAGACCTACTGCCGGACAATGGGGACAGGCCAGGCTATTGTTAAATCAATCATGCAAACTCATAATACTACTCGTCATAGGCAGACCAACACCAGACAGCACCCGGGCAACACCTACGAGCGACCACTGAGCGAGCCATACGGTGACATACTGTGAAGGAGACTTTGGGACCGTAGGACGACCCCACGAGCGTAGAGAGTTCCACAAGCCACACTAAGGAGCAAAACCGGTAATCCCCACGTACGACAATAGTGAGGTTTCGCAAATCTGACGAAATACGAAGTACGAAATACGAAATTGGACTTCACTTCCATGACGTAACTTATTTCAGAACGGTGGTTGGTACCACAAATATCACCACGTCACTGGGAACCTATCGCTGTATGTATTGTATGGAGCGAGCTTGTACTCTATTAATGTTGATTAGGTTCCCAGTGACGTGGTGAATGCTCCATGGTGTGGTGATAACTGATTTGTCTGGGTGCCAGTAATTAACACTTAATTGAAAAAGTGAATTGACGGTGGGAATTTATCATGAAAGACTAGCATTTTGTAATAACCGAAGCTTGAAAAAATTATCCTAGTCCCTTTAACGAAACAGCTCCTTTCGATGTTGCGCCGTCCGTTATTTACATGTATTTCTGCCAGGCATCACATTTTTCGGTGTCAAATTTCGATTCTTTCGTATTTCAAAACTATAGATATTTACGGCTGAAATTTTTACATCAGATGGTTAATATCCATATTAATACACAGTAAACTTCGCATATAACGTACTAATTGGGACCAGAGATTTTTGTCCGTTATAAGCGAAGTCTGTTTTATACGCATATACCGTACTTTGTCTGTTATACATATACACATGTATTCATAAAGACATATGATATATTGTAAATGATCATTGTACGTAAGTTTTTCATAACAAGAGCAACGCAGAAGGTGGCATATGCCCCCGCACGAAGTTAAATCGACGGAATCCGACTTCAAGATGGAGACTCTGGTGGCCATATTGTAAATCGGAACGCGGCCGTTTTCGAAAGGGACTATCCTCTGGTCACCCCCAACATACATACAAATTTGATTGGACCAACAATTTTCTTTAAATGATCGGAAACGGGAAAGTTAATGGACGGACGTTACGGGTGACGACGGCGCGCTTCTGTTGAAGCGGGGGCATAATAAAAACAATGTGGATAATATATGTCTGAATCAGGACCGGTAAGCTTCAAACTGGCTCTGAGTGAGGCCACGGAAATCACAACTAGTGGCCTCACCTCATCAACGATCACGCACAAATTGTATGAAAATGATCTGTAGTCCAAACACTGGTAGTGCTCAATATAGGCCTATATGCGGGTACATTGAAGCCCCAACAGGCCCGGAATCTGAATTTCCAAAAATTGAAAATGTTGATCATCTGTCCGACCAGAGCGGCCATAAGTTCGAACGGGTCGGGAAACATTTTGCGGACGGGACGCACAGAGGGTACCTTTAGGTGTAAATAACCGAAATCAGGTGAGTGAAGGTGGTGAGTAGGTAATAAGAATAGAAAAATATCTACTATTACCAGCTTCATTACCGCAACCACTGTACCATTCAGGTGCTTTGATTAATGCATCGCACTGCTTGAAATCCTCTGGGTGAATCCTCAGCCTATGAAGCCTCGCAATAATTCTACAGTCTCAAAACACGGACGCCGTGGCTTATCAAGACGTCAATGTCTGCGTCAAATATTTCGATCGCGCGTCGGACTCGGACATTCGATCAGGTCAATAAATAGGGAGGTTCCGCAACGTCTGAGAACTCACGACTGTTAGAAGTCAATGCATACAGTGGAAAAGGTCCGGAACGAAATTTGATTGGTTGGAGCCCTAATTTGGAATATAATAGGAATTCCCTTAAAAATTAAGCCATGCACGTCGACATGGTCGAGGCCTATAAAAGGAAACCACAGTAACGAGACGCCTGCACGTACAATACAACTATTGGTTCCTACCAAATATGGCAAACAATGGTTTGAATACAAAGAAGTTAACATAGTATTTTGGGCGAAAGGATTTTGTAAAATCTCCGACAGCGACCGGCTGAACGACAATGTTTATATGTAGCGGGAATTCCCTTCTTCATGATAACGTTATTATTTTTCCGCGATCTTATTCCAACATTCAAGGAATTGCATCGACTCTCATGCGACTAGCATGCGTCAGCTAAAATGCCGGAATTTTGTGCCGAAGGATGCGTTTTTGTCAGCTGAGTATTATAAAAATCAAGATAATGACAACGTCTTGCAATAGATAAACATGTTTAGAACAATTTGAGCATATTGGTAATCTGAAGTTCGATCTGACGACTTCAAAAAATGCATTTGAAAGTGTGATAAATTCACAGTAGAGGCCTCCTGCGCATGTCCAGATTGAATACTTCCGGTCTTCAATAATATTCTATTGGCTCTGCCGTGGAGGTAGGCGTCGACTGAGCCGATTTAGCTACGTCACCGTACTATTTTTAGGAGGGCTTTCTCCATGTTGTGGCCGTTCTCCGAAAGGTGACGCCTCTATAGCAAATTCCCTTCCTAACAGTCGTGAACTCCGAAATACGAATATGCTTCGACTATGACGTCATCACTTTGGCGTATGACGTTGCGTCTGTTTCGTGACGTCGTGCAAATTCGTTGCGCCTTGACGAGGATGGCCGCAAATCTTCGTAGGTAGTTGACGAATTACCAATTGCTGATTTTCATTAACAAGAAATACGTTTTGGGGCTTTTCTGAACATACAGGTTAAAATTGGATATACCTGTCACACACTTTAGCGGTGGAATAAATACATGTACAGTAAACCCTCGCTATAACGTACCTCGTTATTACGTACTCCCGGATATAACGTACATTTTCCATGGACCCCAAATTTTTATCCAAAATATTATATTTCCTTGAAATCCCCCGCACTCAGACTCAGCCGATCATACGGACGTGTATCTTGTACAAATGTACTGTAAACTGTATGTCTCCCCGTCACACCACGCTAATGAACTTGGGTCAATTAACACGAGTTGTCTTCATGCCTAGTTTGTTTGGCTGTTATGACTGTAAGTAGGCTTAATTATGACAATTCATCATCAAAAGAATTAAATGTTCGTCAGACACGGTCTCAAGTTACTAGGCCTACTTTTGTATAATGGACAATATCCCTGCCAGGGCGCCTTCCCAGCAGGCACCGCAGGCATGATACCAATGCCTGGATTTTGACCCAGTTTGCAGCGCAGAATTTGGATGCTGCCAGATGTAAATATTGCGGGAAAATCCAAACTAAATCATAGAATAGTTCCAATTGTTTCTTTTTTTTGTGATATTACTGTACTTGAAATATCTGTGTAAGGTAATGACGCGGTGTTAAAAAGAGGTCACATCGGTCACAAGGCCGAAAGTCGGATCACCACGGATTTTGACGAAGAAACGGCATCCTGACGCAACGTCACCAACGTCCTGAAATCGTTTCGTGATTCGGAATTCGTGACGATGCGGAAACTCACTTTTGTTCCGGTAGATTTTCGTTGGTCACGCCAGTCTGTTTGGTCGTTGAGGCCCGTGTTCGTCAGTCACAGTCGTCGGTAGGAATTCTCGCTTGTAAGCGATCTCCATCAACGCTGATTGTCGCTCATCCACTCGTCATGTATTCACATTATTGGTCACCCGTTGATTATGAATGGGTGCTTTCAATGCAATATTGAACAATTCATAGGAAAAAAGTCTGTCAAAAAATTGTAGATCTACGTTTGTTTTAATTTTCAGCTCACCTGTCGAGCTCTTATGGTGGTGGAGCGCCCGTCGTCCGTCAGCAAGGCACTGCTGGGCTAATGGCCTGAAATGTTTTGCATAATATCCCTACAGGTCAGTTGATCAATGACAGCAAGCGTCGGTCCAATTCGATTCTTGGCTTGGCCACCAGGTGACCAAAACAAAAAAACACAAAAATTTCAATAACTTCTGAACTACTTCTGCTATGGCCTCCAAATTTTTTTATTGTAGGCGCATCTGATAAGGATACACGACATATCGAACGGGGTTTTGATTTGACCTACTTTTCAAGGTCACCGAGGTCCATGTTCCTACATGTAATTTTACCCTTTGCTGGCATTTTTGCGACTACTTAACCAAGAGTTTTGGAACTTGGTATATTTAGCAAATTTACTAGGCGCGATTCCACCTCAAACACAGCCCCCATGCGGTTATCTTGCAAAATAGCTTTTGCAGCTAAAATGTTTTGACCTTGAAATTGTATGTATCTAGGTGTCCTCTATGCGTACATCGAATTTTGACCCTTTTGACCTCAAATATTGTGGTCAGTCGGCCACTTTGAACATGTTGAAAACGGGACTTCAGCCAATATCTCATAAAGAACAGCAGCTAGAATATTGTAACTTGGTGTACTGTGAACTATGTGGTCTCACTCCGCAGTTCATGGAGGTGTCCCACCCCTCAAGTAGTACGTATTTTAATAGTGCGATTGCAGCTGAGAGTGAGTTCTTCAAATTCAAAACACTTCCTTGCACCCCTCTTTAGCAACGGTAAAATCAGCAATCTGGGGTGCTTCAGCAACAGGGCAGACCGTCAAGAAACTCTGAGCACAAACAGGGCCCAACAGAGAAATTCTGTAATGGTAAGGCATCGCATACTCTCTGTTAGATAGTGATAGTGAATAGTTAGTAGATAGAGAGTTTATTAATTAACTAAACTAAAATAATCATACAAAATAAACATGGGCCAAGGCAGAGCATTAGTGGCCCATATTGCAAATAAATTTGTATAATATTGAATGCTAGAGGGCCAACCACAAGCATTGCAAACCAGTCTTGCAATACCAAGAACATAGAGAAGGGTGAAAGCAAACCTGTGGTTGACTCCCCAGCAGCCAACAACACAAAAAGAATGACAGCGGTCGAATAACGAGGGGGAAAATAAGGTGGGGGTGCGGTCAATCTCTCCACGGGTCATCAGTTAGGCTAATCATGTAGAGCAAGAAAACCAGAGAAACAACAAAACAAAGGCTGGAATAATACAAAGAATCAGGGTAATCTAGTAACGGCGACTTCAAAAAATTTGGCTGTAAACTTGATCATAGCAAGATTAACTCTATTGGAAAATTGATCACACCCAAAGATCAATCATTTACATTTCTCGGATAAATTAAGATGGTTATAAAAAGGGTAAAAGGTTCCATCCAGAGCAGCCACTTCATCAAAGAGAATATTACGCAGATCAGCCACAAGAGGACACTGGAGTAGTATGTGGGTCGTAGACTGATTGCGAGCACCACAAGGACATCTAGGACTATTGATATTGGTGAAATTATGAGCATATAGGTGCCCTTTAAATATAAGGTCACATTTAATACGATTAAAAATAATTTCACGGTTACGCGGCATATTCAGATTCTTGGTAAGAAATGCTCTATTTACATCACCAAGAAAATGTTTCCTAAGATTATATTTAAATGAGTTTCGAGACCAGCGATTTCTAATATCAATAGGAATAGTATCCCACAGGTTAATGGCGCTCGGAATGGTGAATAGTTAAATACATGTCTAAGCCCGGTGGTCGAGTGGTTAGCGCGCTCGACTACCAAACTGTACAATGGGTCGGCGCGGGTTCAACTCCGGGCGAAGGCATGTAGAAAAAAGTTGTGAAACATTAGGGAGTTTTCGCAAAGCCCCCGAAACGCCAACGCGAACGCCAAACCCATTGTTCGATGCCAAGAAGAGAGCAACGAACAAAAGGATAGAGGTTCGCGTTGGCGTTTCGGGGGGGCTTTGCGAAAACTCCCTATTAATGCAGGGTCCGTCGGATGGGACTAAAAGCCGTGGTCCCTTGTACCTGAGTGTCTATGCCAGGGCAAGTAAAAGGGGTTGGTTCTAAACCTGGCACTGGCACTCTGGCATTGGCACTGGCACTGGCATCATATTATGGCCAGAAGTCATGAAAAAAGCATGTTTACCTAGCAGTTATTATTTTGGACGATAATAGGGCCAACCAGTTTAACATGGATCAGTTACTAGTACATGTATGTTGAAAAATCTAAAAAACTAGAAAAAAAAGTTTTAATTTTTTTTCAACATAATTGATCTATGTTAAATTGGTTGGCCCTATTATCTTCCAAAATAATAACTGTTACGTATAAATACATTTTTTCATGATTTCTGGCCATAATATGAAACCAGTGCCAGTGCCAGTGCCAGCGTGCCAGTGCCAGGTTTAGAACCAACCCAAGTAAAAGACCCCACACAGGTGGACAGTAGCCTGTCGTGGACTCCATACCTCCGGCAAAAATCCAACAGGGTTACGACGCCGGTAATGATATAGATATAGATAGAATAGTGAAGAGGGTATTTAGCTAATTGTACACGACAGGCCTAAAATCGTTTAAATTGGTGAATCGAGATGTAAGTACTGCATCAGACCACCCTAGGTTGGGGAGGGGTTAATATAGCAAACTACCATACAATCCTTGGTGTTGAGGAAAGGAAGACGATTCGTATATTCGATATAACATTTATTAGACATCACATCACTAGGACACGGACATCGACGCACAAGTGAACTGTAACGAAAATGACAAACAATTATTTACAAATTACCGCGGTAATACAAATACAAAACGACTCATCAGGGGAAACGGGAGGAATCTTAAGGCGACATAAGCCTAGTTTATACTTCGACGCACGACCATCGCCGGCGTCCGACGCGCGATCTTGCGTTGGACGCCGATCCCGTCGTGCGATTTTGTCCGCGTCCTATCGCGGGAGTGTGAATGCTGTGGCGATAAGATTTAGTTACATGAGTCATTACGTAACAACGACGTAACCTATTTTCAACTCCGTAATACCGCCGCGGCATTGGAATTCAATGCATAAACATGAGCCTTTGATCCCATGACCACAAAACTCTTCATTCATTGGTAGGTCGCCGCGATCGGACGCAGAGAGTTCAAATTGGTTGAACTCTGGAAAATCGCACGCCAAGGAGTCGTGCGTCCTGACGCCGATGGCAATCGCAGAGGAACGCTGGAGTATGAAGGAACACGACGACGTCAGCACATACATATTACAATTACATTTACTTATATTTGCATTCATCTTCTTAAAGTCATTATGTACATACAGGACAAGCAGATCACCAATTGAGACTTCAGACTTAGTTAGGCTGAAAGGGTCGTCCTGGGTATATACATGTACAAAGATTACCCGGGATCTCAATCTTCACTAACACAATACCCTGGGTGTACTTTCGGTAGCCGAACATCACCCAGCATCGTAGTGTGACACCTGGATTCGAGGTTGTCTCACCCGTGGTCACGTGACCGCCTGAAGAATGTCATGAACAGCTACACTCAACAAGTAGGCCTACCGCGGCGCGAGACCGTGAGATTCCACGGGATTTCTAAATAGGACTCGTTCCTAGGCACAGATTGCGGAAGCTGGGTGATGTTCGGCTACCGAAACTACACCCAGGGTATTGTTTTAGTGAATACTGAGATCCTGGGTAATCTTTATATATACCCAGGACGACACTGATTTACCCTTTCAGCCTTAGTTAGTTTGAAACAAGCGTAAGATTGTCTAATCACACGGTCCTTCCTATATTTGGCATAAATTCAAGGGGCGGGGCCAATTTGGGTCAACTGGCAGGGGTGACCCACCACTGGAAACCACTGGCAGTGGGCATTTGTGATATGCATGGTCCTAATGAACATTTTGCAAGTGATTCCAAGAGGTTATCTCATGAAATGAGCTAGCTCAACTTTGAGGGGCGGATTATTGATGACTGCAAGGGGTACCCCACCACAGAAAATCACTGGCATTGGCAATATATTGAGGGAGGGATGATATCATGATAGTTAAGGCGGGGGGGGGGGGGCTACCTTTAGCTGAGCTCATTCCCTAGTGGCAATCCACGGAACTGGCCTTTGTGCGACCAGTCATTCACATTCAGATTAAATCCGATCATCCTGATATACTGTTTTCGAAAACCAATATTCAGTGTACGTGCCGACCCTAAATCTTTTGTGTCCACTGCGGGTATTGTTCAGCTCTGTCACTGGTGCTTTGGTCACAAATGGCCGAACAGAGTTTACTCAAAGAGCGCGAATAGTGCAAATCTACATAACAAAGAAGTAACTTGCCAGCGGTATGGAAATTTTCAAATTTCCCAAACAAGTTTTCTCTTTTTTGGACACATATATTTGAAAAATTTCTTTGGATGTTATTGCCATATGTGCATTCTAGGGCAACACGATCGCCTTTTTTGGATAGTTAGTCGGGAATATGAAATATTTCAAAAACTGTAAATCGAGCCTTTTTTGGCATTAAATAGTTTATATATACCAATTAAATGGAAAGTACTTTCGTAAAAAACGGATCGTTAGGCCCTGCAGGCATCAGGCCTGTAGGCCCCTATGTTACAGACTATGTGGGGAACATCCCAAGTCTGCAAAATTGTTTGCGAACTCAAATTTTGACAACTTGTTATAACTTAATAAACTCAGTCGTAATTGGTCAAAATGAACAATTCTTTCACAGAACGGGAGCATAAAGGTTGTAGCTAAAACATTTTGTTGACATCAATTAGTTACTTTTTGTCATGGATATGTTAGGACGCTTGTTTTCAAAGAGCGTCAATAAAGTCGGCATAGGTAGCCCCCCGCCTTAAAGTAGGTTTTTACTGGTTACCACACAAAACGATCTAGATCAATTTTGGGGGATCTTGCTGTCCTGGTCACACCCACCACATTATGCATGCCAGTCGTCCAGTTTTGTAACCAGGAATGGACACCTAACAGTGTGATAGGCAAGAAAATTGGTTTACCTTCCCAGCTAACCTGACCCCCCTGAGCTCTTGCTCTAGTTATTGATATTTGTGCCGGCCTATTCCTGTCATCGATGTCAGTATAGAAATAGAATGGAAGGAGCTTCCATATGAAGATAATTGGTTGTGGACACAGCAACGTCTACAAATGCAGCATCCAAGAATTATGAGCAATAAAATTTAGTATTGAAAAGACTTCTTGTCATCACAGGGTACATCTTTGTATAGAGATTTGTATCCGATATGCCTAGTTTTAAACAAACTTGATGACATCCCGTAAAAAATCTATCGATCAATGCGTTCAAAATGAAGAAAACTGACAATAATAGGCAAAGCGCACGAATTGATGAAGTGTAAGATGTTTAGATAATAAGCAAGAAGTCAATCTCCAGAATTCACGAATTTTCTACCCCAACCGGGGTCTTTTTCAAGTGGAACTTTACAATCTGAAACTGTAGAAAAGACTGAGTCTTTTTTTGAGTCTTTTCTAGAGTTTCAGATTGTAAAGTTCCACTTGAAAAAGACCCCGTTTGGGGTCGAAATTTCGTGAATTCTGAAGATTGACTTCTTGCTTATTATCATTTTGTGTGTCAATTTTGTGCTATTCTGTATCTTGTAAGATGTTTAGTGTGTAGATTATATCAGATTGGATGTTAACACTGATTATGAATGGTTTAAACACAGGTATGTTCGCGGGCCATAGAAATCATTGTTTATTGATTTTTGTTTGTATGTGTCCAGTCTTTCTTTGTCTTATGAGTAATTTGTTTGTGGCATACCGCTCTAGGAAAATTCTGTTGATACCGAAAGTATTGAATTTGTTAGTTGGCATATCCCAAAATTCCAGAAATACCATAATGTAAACGTCCATGTTCACAAACATTGATTGTAAACTATGGACTCATGATACGTCTTTTTAACTACATGTCTGATAAAACATGTACATGTACATGATCGATCAACGATTTTTTTCGTGCACCAGCTTAGTTATTCCCACAGATGTCCCTTGGCATCGACCAATCATTACTGCGTGAAGGGTCGGCACTTCTTTCTGTTGTCGTTGTCCAGGTAACATGAAAAGCTTGTCATGTTGCAAGCAGTAGTTGACGATATCTGCTCTGGATGCGTGTTTGCAAACATACATGTAAGACAAAACGATGGACCCTACTCAATTAAATTCGTTATTTATGCAGTAGTTGTGAGTGGGAGGGGCAGATCCGATGAGCATATGCCAGTTGCTTTGTCTTGACCTGTAACTCATAGGTTTCTGAAGGTCTGTCAACGAGGTTCCACACCGTTACATTTTTAATCACCTTTTCTGAATTTACCAATTCAGGGCCCACGACTTGCTAACAACAATCAACGTGTAAGCTCTTAAAGCGAATCAAAAGCGGATTTTGTTTACATTTGGATGGTGTTTGTAAACACAAAATTCAGCCAATCAGAATGCACGAAAATTTCTTTTGTTGACATTCTGGAGAAGTTTGTTTACATTTTTCCCGAAAATTCGTCCCCTTTCAAATTCAATTTCTAAATGAAATTTTTTCGCTTTTGATTCGCTTTAATCGGCATAATCAGAAAGTGGATCAAAATGTTTACATCTGCGTCATAGACGGTACATATGTTCAAATTAACAGCAGTTGACTGATAGACAGGACATCTCACTGTTACCGACAACCAATGCAATTGTCAGTCAACGAGGGTGTTCCTAATAGACAGGGTCTACTATAATATGGTAATTTTGAAATATGGATGATTTAGGGTTAGCAATCTCCTTTCTTCCGTCTTCTGAAATAAACACATAAATAACAAATAAACACATAAATGACAGGTAATTCAGCGTTCAACAGCACCAAAAATCTATGCTTCTGCATTGTCCCAACGCTTAATATTTTGGGGCTTTATTCCGGAAAACATGAACTCTGAGGATATGCTTAATTGCATAGTTTAAAGGAGCCCGGTATTTCCACTGTCTCTCGACAGCCGGCGCCACCATCACCGTCTGCACCACTCTCCAACCCAAGGGACTAACTACGTTGTCCACGAATCGGCATGTTGAACTACACCCTCCAAATATATGAAAACTGGAAAAAATGCTGTTATTAAAAAAAACACTTTTCGGCTCTGCGTCGTAGTTCGTATCGCTGCCTTCGTGGCTCCCTCTACGTCGGCAGTCAAAAAACCGCTAAGAGGTCGCATACCCTACTCATTTAGGTTTCAGATACTAACTGATTATGCTGCAAATGGTAAACCTAAGTGGCCGACTTCTGCTTTTGATGCGTGCTTAAAAACAGTATTCTAAGCATCAAACATAACATGAGTATCTAACTATAGACGGGTCAATATATGAAAAATTAGGGGTCAACCCCAAAAAAATTTATACAAAAGTTTTTTTTCATGGAGGTGTAGGACTAGGTTGTGGTTGACCCCAGAAAAAAAGTAGGCCAAAATCTGCCCCCGGGAAAGTGGGTAATTAGCATATTTTCAAAATGGCGGCCCCCAAATTTTCAATGTACAGAAAACTTTTTTTCTGGTTCGATTTAGACCCTATAAATGTATTACCAACAGATAGAAATATGATACCAATTTACCAAATAAGGTTATCGAAAACCTTCTATGACGTCATTTTGACGTCAAAATGACGTCATTAACGAATATGTGTACTAAACACCAGACTTTTTCATCAAATAACCGTTTCTAAAATGCGCATTGGACACTTTTTGTTTCGCCTTTTATAATACATGCTGTACTAAGGGTCCTGATGAAATACTTGGTTATTTTATCCTTATTAGGTGGACATTATTTGCTAATATCAATTAACGAAGGCTACAGTATTCCTTGTTTCCAACGACCATCATCACTGTATTTGCTCAAAGTTGTTAGTCTTATCTCAGTAAATTCCACTGAACGTTATCATTAAGTATTTTAGCATTGACCTTTGTGGTCAAGGGATGATAAGCCAATTAAAACAGTGACTTCATAATGTCAAGCAACCTGGGGCCGATGTCATCCATATCATCAAAGATACATGTCGATCTGGCTGTCATCTTGATACAAATAGATAATAATTTCAAACTCTAGTCTAAAAGACAGAATGTCAGGGACCTGTTTCACATACCATTAGTGATCATGAGTCAGTGCCATCAGTACTACCTGTGTCGTCTTGATCCAAAGAAAATATGTTGTTTAGGTTCCCACAGGATTCAAGTTGGCATTGTCCACAGGCAGAAGTACAAAATAATCCGTACCTCGTTCATGTAGAGCGCTGAGTTGTGCACGATGTCGTGCAGTTGCAATGCAGATTGTCCGGTGCAGGGTTTTTCGGAGTCATAACTGGCGTGAATTGGTTGTCCTCAGTTGTCCAGCCCCAGTCAGTAAGTTGCATCTTGGTTGTTTTCAAGTCCTAGCCATATCACTGTTTGATAGCAAAAACGCAGGGAATGGTATTTTGTAGCAGATGCAGTTGGCGGGGAGTCAGGCTGGCGTTACAGAGGATGGTGCAGAAACTACTTTCTTTTTCAAAACAGAATGTCGCAAAGAAGAGAATCTGTTTGCTTTCGACCACTATGACTTGACATTGTTCAGGCAGCTTCCAAGTACAAATCACAACTCTAATTGGAGAAGGAAACCGATTTGTTTATCCTTCTTCTCCATCATAAAATGGACTCTAGGAACAAGACATTGTACTTTCGCTTTGACAAGAAGTCAAAAGATGAAATTAGGGTGTACAATATCAATAGACGCCAGAAATGTTCAGGACACCAGTTATGTTCAAAGTTACTGTTCATTCATGCATTCAGAGGATGCGATATGACCTCCCGTATTTTTGGGATGGATAAAAACATTCTTTCAGAAATCCATCAAAGGTGATAAAGAGTTACATGTATAGAATCCTCTGCACTTGCTTTTTCAAATCCTGGCCAGACAGTTGATACTATATTAGGAGAGCATGGCAACCAGTCGATGGTACTGCTCTTTGGTGGAAAGCAAACAGATTCTCTTCCCGGGGATTCTCTTGCATCTTTGCGACATTCTATGTTGAAAGAGAAAGAAGTTTCTGCATCATCCTTTGTAGTGCCAGCCGGACTCCCACCAACTGCATCTGCTACAACATAATATTCCCTGCGTGCCTATATCAAATAATGATATGGCTAGGACCTGAAAGCAACCTAGATGCAACTGACTGGGGCTGGAAAATTGAGGACAACCAATTCAGGCCAGTTATGACAACGAAAAACCCTGCGCCGGACAGTCTTTTAAAGATTGTGCATTGCAACTGCACGATATCTTGCACAACTCAGCGCTCTACATGAAGGAGGTACGGATTATTTTGTACTTCTGCCTGTGGACAATGCCAACTTGAATCCTCTCGGAACCCCAACAACATATTATTTCCTTTGGATCAAGACGACACAGGCAGTACCGATGGTGCTCATGATCACTAATGGTATGTGAAAAAGATCCCCGACATTCAGTCTTTTAGACTAGTTTGAAATTATTATCTATTATATCAAGATGACAGCCAGATCGACATGACTGTATCTTTGATGGTATGGATGATGTCGGCCCCAGGTTGCTTGACATTATGAAGTCACTGTTTTATTTGGCTTATCGTCCCTTGACCACAAAGGTCAATGCTAAAATACTTAATGATAACGTTCAGTGGAATTTACTGAGATAAGACTAACAACTTTGAGCAAATACAGTGATGATGGTCGTTGGAAACAAGGAATACTGTAGCCTTCGTTAATTGATATTAGCAAATAATGTCCACCTAATAAGGATAAAATAACCAAGTATTTCATCAGGACCCTTAGTACAACATGTATTATAAAAGGCGAAACAAAAAGTGTCAAATGCGCATTTTAGAAACGGTTATTTGATGAAAAAGTCTGGTGTTTAGTGCACATATTCGTCAATGACGTCATTTTGACGTCAAAATGACGTCATAGAAGGTTTTCAATAACATTATTTGGTAAATTGGTATCATATTTCTATCTGTTGGTAATACATTTATAGGGTCTAAATCGAACCAGAAAAAAGTTTTCTGTACATTGAAAATTTGAGGGTCGCCATTTTGAAAATATGCTAATTAACCACTTTCCCGGAGGCAGATTTTGGCCTACTTTTTTTCTGGAGTCGAGTACAACCAAATGCAACAGTTAAAGCAAAAAAACCTTTTGTATAAATTTTTTTGGGGTCAAAACGTATATTGACCCGTCTACTATTCCGCAAGAAGAATGGACCGTGATTCAGTTCGTTTTCACTCCTGTGCTCCACATCCTGGAACTCCACGTGTATTGGCTACGTCATAAAGACTACGCCACTACCCCTGGAAGCTTTCGCACGAATTTCTGTATTGACCCACATCGGGAAATCAATGTACCAATCAGAGCCCTCCTGAGATTTTCCCGTTAACCTCGTCTTCAGGTTTTGGCATGATACCAACTAACTCTTCAGTAGGACAATCTACTTGCGTAGCACCTGGGAACGAGGTAACAGAAAACGGGTGTTCGAAAAACATGGACTATGGATCAATGGACTCTGGACTACTGGACTGTGGAAACCATGGACTGACCAGTCATGAATACCTCACTGACATGCGCCGCCTGCCTCTGTTTTCATGGTTGTGTACGAAGACGTCATCGCGAATAACACACCAGTCTTGTGCATGCATAATAGGCTACTGAATTTTCATTACTGATTGATAAAAAAATAATGCCTTTAATTTGCTCGGGAAGAGACGGCGAAAAACTAGGCTAGGCTACTCTCCATGCACACCGATATTCGGCCCAACAAGATCATTCTAGGCTGCTGAAGCCTTGTGAATCAAACAGAGAAGACAAGGACATTGTTACCGGTATATGAAAATTCGAAGTTTGTGAGCTACATGTAAACGAACATTCGATGTGACCCGACAACACACGGCGATGACAGCTTCTCAATCACTCAAGACTCAGCTCCTAATTTCCTGTCGGAGAAGAGGTTTCCATTTCAGGCGGCGTATGTCAATGAGGTATTTATGACTGTTCAGTCCATGGTTTCCACAGTCCGGTAGTCCAGAGTCCATTGATCCATAGTCCATGTTTTTCGAACACCCNATAGGGGATTTCTTCCAATTAATGGTTAAAAATAAGGATAAGTAGCAGTTCCTAAATGATAAGAAAGTCAATAAACACTATACAATGACATCTATTTGAAATAAACCGAGACTAAATGTGATAGTACCAAATGCATATTGAACGGTGGGGTGGTAACAGAACAGCCTGTGAAATACAGGTGACGACTGCGAAAGATGCCAAGGGTTTGTGCGAGCGTAGTCGGAGGGCGGAGCGATGTCACAACCCTTGGTAGCCAAGATGGTGCACCATTGATCGTCCACGAGCTATTTAGGTGATAATTCTCTTCTTTTTTGCTGACATTAAGTGTCAAAACAACTTTACACCATGGCACCACATTAGAAATGGTATGTATTATATCTGACGACCCCTGCTTTAGGAGGAGAACCCCTTTCTCTCCTTCTGGGCCAGCAAATCACCTCTACGTGATTTGTCGCAAAAAATGTGTGAACACCACGTGATTCTAACAGAAGTGTAAGTGTACCATATAACCTTTGGTTGTGCACTTCAACTTCCAAATCACAATGCCACTCCATCTTATAAACCTTTCTTACGACTAAAGTAGGGCTTGATTCATCAAATAACTGTGTGGCGTCATGTTCTATTAGAACTACTACATCCCTGGTAAGAATTACAGCCTGGGACATTTCATTTTTGCAGCAAGTATTTTTGAAGACCGTTACATTTGTGACGTCATACATTTTCCGCCTCTCTCTTAAAGTGATTGTAAAAGGTTGGAATTGAAATGTGTATAAATTCGTTCTGAAGTCACATTGAACGTCCAACATGAAGACCATGTTATTGTAATAACCAAAGTCATTTTTTCGGTAAATGTGTCTGTTACCCAAATCTTTTACATATTCAAGCCTAAAAACAAACCCTCTATCTCTTATTTTGAACCAATGTAAATCGGAAATCAACGTTATGCTTCCTCTTTTCGTTTTTTTCCTGAAATACAATACTTCGACAAAGGCGTTGTCACTGCACGATGTAAATCTAAGGTCCTTGAACTTTCTCCTGTGATTCGTTACTCTCCTTCTGATTTTTTCAAATGGAATGACTAAGTTTCGTACTAAATAGCCATTTAAATCGAATACCCGTGCTTTTGTTATGCAGTGTGCAAGTTGATTAAATTTTACCATTTTGTTTCCAAGGCAAATGACGTCATTCCCAATTTCACCTGTGATGTAAAGAGCACCATGTATTTTAAAGCGACGTTTTAACTTAAAAATGAGCCGTCTCCTGTCGAAGAAGTCAACAAACACATTACGTGGTGGAGACAGAGAATCTGAACCCTGTGTCAGCATTACAACTGCTTGGCGTTTCTGATGGTAGTATACAGTAGAATACGATAGTGGAAACTCCCCCACTATATCGATGTCCTGTCCGGTGGTTATAGAACACGAAATAAACGATTAAGTAATAGGAGCTCTCAGTAAGTTGAACAATAGGTGTCACTACGGCCCAATTCAATGCAAATAGCAGACTCATTTATTCTTGATCGAGCACCAATCACGTGGATTTTCCTGTTATTGGTCAGCTAGAACTTTGCTGCCATCTTTTGGCAATAAGCGGGGCTGACTGCTTCTATTGATAATGTACCGTTTGGCCTACTGATGAACCCCATTTAGACGTGGTCACCAAAATACCAAAATCGCAATTAAGGTCACGGAGACTTGGCTTTGCAACTGGGATCTACCATAGAAGCTTGAGACATGCATTGCAGGGGTGTTGGGTGTGTTTCAGAGGTCCAAGCCGCATATACCCCGGTAATAACACCCCTGAATAATGCCCCGGACTACTAACGAATACCTGGGAGAAACTTCACGTAAGATATGATTCGGCAATTTTCACTTTAATCGAGGAAGATGAAGTCTGAGCCGCTTCCGCACTTACCAGGGCCAATGCTATGGCTTCCGCCTTGAGACGGGAAAATCGAACTTAAATATAATTTGAAACAAGCCTGGCGTTGATGACAGGATTCACCACGTGACTTAAGAGCTAGGTAGCACTCGGCCTCATTCACGTCATTCCCCCAGGCTTCAGCCAGGGGAATGCGTACATTGTTCCTTTAAAGGGCCTCTAGAGGCACCTTTTTAGTGCATATTGATGTGATTACTAACACAGAATTGGTGACCTTAGGGTCCAACTTGGGCATCAATTTTGAAGTAATATTTCGTCAATGTCAACAATTGATCTACAAGTCATGAGTTCATGGTTTCTAGCGCCCCCTGTTGTGTAGTGGCAATACTGTTAGTAGCCCAATAACAAGCTGCCTCTAGAGTCCCTTTAACAACTGAGATATAGGCCTAGGTGAAAATATTGCAAGACATACATGTACATGTTCACAGGTATGCCAGACAGTGTTAAAAATAAGGGTCACACGTATAATCACTCCAGTTAATCATGGCGAGAATTTCTTGACCCTCTTGGCCGGCCAATGGACAGTATAAAGATAGGAAATTTATTTTGGTTTATTTTGAATTTACACATTCTCAGCTTCAAAACGGCACCTTTTGTGAAATTTGATTGGGATTTTGGCCTCTCGACAGAGCTTTGCACTGAAAATTGCCGAATCAGGTCTTATGTGAAGTCGTATCCCCTGTGATTTGTTTGTAGACCAGGGCATTCAGGTCTTATGTGAAGTCGTATCCCCTGTGATTTGTTCGTAGACCAGGGCATTAGTCGGGGGGGGGGGTATTACCGGGATATGTGCTCTTTGGATCTCTCAGAAACACGCCCGCCCTGCAACGCAGGCCTCTAGCCCTTGCTGGATCTACCACCTGCAACATTATCGTATCAAACGATTCGAAGATATCAACTGCTGTGTATGGTTAGCCATGTTGACCATCACCAAAAGGAAAAAAACTGAAACCTGGCAATGCCAGACCTCTGTGACCTTACATTTGATATTTTGGACACGGGTTACATTTAGCTAATATTTTTTGACAACAGAAACTTGATCTCTATGCTTTTCATTCATGAAGCAGAAACCTCTGAAACATTCTTGACTTCGCTGTTTCTGAGCTACAAGCACCTTCTTTGACCATAGTTGGAGTCCACCTACGGTCCTTGTCATCTTGCATTTCTGTATTAGTCTTGCAATACCGCAGTTACTTTTGAAAACGCCCCGGCGATAAGAAAAAAGTCGGCAGTTGTTGACGTAAACGCAAAATAGACTACACTCCAGAGATGACTTGACTTGGGCAACCAAACCGACATAATCAAAACATCCATAGTTCACCGTTATGAAAAAAATGGGAAACGTGTGTCACTCATTTCACAATTGTAAATGCTGTTTATTAGTAGGCCTATGCGTCAGTAGAATGGCCGTGTTCGGAAAGCTTCCCCGAGGAAATTTCTTCCCCGAGCTTCGGGGAAGCATGCCCAGTGAAGGCGAATTTCCGAACGATATTTGCGCTTCCTCGGGGAAAGGTACTACTGTGGGTTGCAGGCGTGAAATATTCCACGTTTAGCCAATCAGCATGTCGGTTTGGAAAGAAAACCGAAATGCATGCCGGGAGTTTCCCCAAGTGAGCGACTCAGCGAGTCGCTCACTTCGGCCAGGCTCGAGGAAGCCTTGGCAGCCTGCCAAATACCTTACCGAACGCTCTCTCGCTTCCCCGAGGAAGCTTTCCGAACACGCTAAATGTTTCATTCGTAGAAATTGAGAATGTCGTCAGTCAAGAACTTAATGTTTTAAATACGATTTCTTGTTACAATCTCAGTACTGGATATTCTCGCTGCATGCATTGAAATGATCGGATACGAAAAGAAACTTTGTTAGACAACATTTTCACCATTTTTCCAAAAGTACGGCTTGATATTGAATATGAAGTGGGATATCGACGTCGTCTACCCACGTCGTCTAATGTTGTTTTTTAGTAAGCGTGTGTATAATCTTTCATTCGTGGAAATTAAGAATGTCGCCAGTCAAGAACTTGTTTTAAATCAGATTTCTTGTTACAATATCAGGACTGCATATTCACGCTGCATGCATTCAAATGATCGGATACGAGTCGAAAAGAAACTTTGTTACACAACATTTTCGCCATTTTTCCAAAAGTACGGTTTGATATTGAATATGAAGTGGGATATCGTCTATCCAGACCACTTCAGGTGATGAAAGTACCAACGCAAAATAAGATAACCAGGAGATGCAAGAACGTACTTCCTGTACCGATGATTCAACGACGATGTAATTCCCTTAGAAGGATCGCTGACTTCAGTTATAAACAGTTCCAATATATCGTCGGATCATGAGGGTATGCCCAAAATAGGCCTACAGCGGATATTTTTGGGGGGTGGGGTGGGGGAGGGGGGGGAGGATGGGTATTCCTTTGGTCCTGGTGCTTCGTATTAGACGACAACAAATCCGTTATTGGTATTTGTGCCGACCTATTCCTCTCATTAATCCCAGCATAAAACTAGAATGGAAGGAGCTTCCATATGAAGAGAACTGGTTGTGGACACAGCAAGTTGTACAAGTGCAGTTTCCAAGAATTGTGAGCTATAACATTTAGTATTGAAAGACTTCTTGTCATCACAGTCATCTTAGTATAGTGATCTGTATCTGATATGCCTAGTTTTAAACAAACTTATGATGACATCCCGTAAAAAATCTATCGATCAATGCGTTCAAAATGAAGAAAAGAGACAATAATAGACAACAACTCACGAACTGATAAAGTGTAAGATGTTTAGTGTGTAGATTACATCAGATTGGATGTTAACACTTATTATGAATGGTTTAAACACAGGTATTTTCGCGGGCCATGGAAATGATTGTTTATTTGTTTTTGTACGACAAAACAAGAATGGACCCTATACTCAATTAAATTCGTTATTTATGCAGTATAGTTGTGAGCGAGAGGGGCAGATCCAATGTGCATAGACTGTTACAAATAGTTTTGTAAAAACATTGCAGTTTGTAAAAGGTTCGCGTTTTATAAAACCTGTTGTTGTTTTTTACAAAAAAANTAAGTCGGTATCCTAAATGTGGTATTTTGGTAGTTTGGGGGATATTTCGGCCGATGTCCTCCGGGCTTACTTTCATCTGTTGATTGAAATGGTATGGAATATTGTAACGGGAGTTGGGTATTTGTTTGTTCACCAATAAATTTTTGTTAATACATATTTTCTTCTTAAGTCAGTGTCATTGGTCGGTACCGTGAGACGAGCCCTTAAAACCTTATGCTTTGTCCCCGGAAGTCGGAAACCCCATTCTTGGGACGAGGTCTTCTAGTGGAACCTATAACGTTGGTTCGCTACAATCCTATCGAAAATTTTATGAAAGTGGGTGTTCAGTTTTACACATCTAGGGGTATCATTTTACGATTCACGTGCAGTGTTTTTACAAAATTCAGCGAAATGCATTTTTTAAATAAAATACAACAAGAGGTTTTATAAAACGTGAACATTTTACAAACTGCAATGTTTTTACGAAACTATTTGTAACATAGACTATGCCAGTTGCTTTGTCTTGGACTCTTAACTCATATAGGTATCTGAAGGTCTGTCAACTAGGTTCCACACAGTTACATTTTTAATCACATTTTCTGAATTTACCAATTCAGGGCCCACGACTTACAAACAACAATCAACGTGTAAGCTCTTAATCGGTATAATCAGATCAAAGTGGATCAAAATGTTTACATCTGCGTCATAGACGGTACAGATGTTCAAATTAAGCAGTTTGCTGGTAGACAGGACATCTCACTGTGACGGACGACCGAGGCAATTGTCCGTCAACGAGGGTGTTCTTAATAGACAGGGTTTACTCTAATATGGTATTTTTGAAGTATGGATGATTTGGCGTTAGGAATTTCCCTTCTTCCCTCTTCTGAAATAAACACATTAATGACAGGTAATTCAGCGTTAAACAGTGATACACCGAAAATCTATGCTTCTGCATTGTACCAAGGAATATTTCTCGGCTTTTTTCCCGAAAACATGAATTCTGAGGATTCACCATCACCCTGTGTACCACTCCCCAACCCCAGGGACTAACTACGTTGTCGACGAATAAACCTGAATGTGATGAACTACGTAGAATTTGTATTGTTTTTCTAGTAGGTATTGCTGCCGCTAGATGGCTTCCTCTACGTCGGCAGTCAAAATACCGATAAAAGATCGCATACCGTGCTGTCGCGGGTGTCGACGAAAGTCAATCGTTGTTCATTGTTTGGGGGATCGCTTGGCATATGCGCTTGGCATATAAGTTCAGAGAGGTATCCATCTTAACGCATAAGAACTTAACTCAACCAGGCAACTCTTCGTAACTTTCCATTTAATAATTGCAACTCTCTGAACTACAGTGGGGCGTGGCTTATATATGGAATACCTGTGCATTCTTTCTGCATTTCTCTGCCCTATGTCCCCGGAACTTCCAAATAAAACCCTATGAATCCATATTAGACCCCATACTCATTGTTCTATTCTCCGTTATACCAACTTATTTGCATTTTGGCTGCAGGCCACTTTCTGGCATCAGGTCACTTCCTATAAGTCATACCTGGAAAGAACTCTCTTACCTAATTATCATAACGTAGGCCTATAGGTAAATTGGCAAACTCGTAGCTTCCGGGAGGGCTTCAGCCACCTGTGATTTAGCAGCTTCACGGCTCATTATCATTTGAGTTCAGCCACATGTGATTTAGCAGCTTCACGGCTCATTATCATTTGAGTTACATACAAAATACATTATTAGAATAGAATTAAACTTCCTATCCTACTATCATCAGCCAACTTCCTGACAGTGCTCATTCAAGTTTCCGATCCCAACCAGCTGATTATGCTGCAAATGGTAAACCTGGTGGTCGACTTCTACATTTGATGCGTGCTTACAAACAGTATTCTAAGCATCAAACATACATGTAACATGTGTATCTCCCTATTCCGCAAGAAGAACAGACCGTGATTCAGTTGGTTTTCACTCCTGTGCTCCATTGATCGTCCACGAGGTCTAGGTGATAATTCTCCTTTTTTTCTGACGTTATGTGCCAAAACAACGTTACAACGTGACATCACATTATAAATGGTATGTATTATATCTGACGACCCCTGCTTTAGGAGGTGAACCCCTTCCTCTCCTTCTGGGCCAGAAAATCACCTCTCCATGATTTGTCGCAAAAAATGTGTGAACACCACGTGATCCTGATAGAAGTGTAAGTGTACCATGTAACCTTTGGTTCTGCACTTCAACTTCCATACCACAATGCCACTCCATCTTATAAACCTTTCTTACGACTAAAGTAGGGCTTGATGCATCAAACAACTGTGTTGAGTCATGTTCTATTATATCTACTACATGGCTGGTAAGAATTACAGCCTGGGACATTTCATTTTTGCACCAAGTATTGTTGAAGACCGTTACATTTGTGACGTCATACATTTTCCGCCTCTCTCTTACAGTGATTGTAAATGGTTGGAATTGAAATGTGTATAAATTCGTTCTGAAGTCACATTGAACGTCCAACATGAAGATAATGTTATTGTAATAACCAAAGTCGTTTTGTTTGTAAATGTGTCTGTGACCCAAATCTTTTACATATTCAAGCCTAAAAACAAACCCTCTATCTTTTATTTTGAACCAATGTAAATCGGAAATCAACGTTGTGCTTCTTCGTTTTGTTTTTTTCCTGAAATACAATACTTCGACAAAGGCGTTGTCACTGCACGATGTAAATCTAAGGTCCTTGAACTTTCTCCTGTGATTCTTTACTCTCCTTCCGATTTTTCCAAATGGAATGACTAATTTTCGTACGAAGTTGCCATTTAAATCGAATACACATGCTTCGGTTCTGCCGTGTCCAAGTTGATTGAATTTTGCCAAATAGTTTCCAAGGCAAATAACGTCATTCTCGATTTCACCCGTGATGTAAAGAGCACCAGGTATTTTAAAGTGACTTTTTAACTTAAATATGAGCCTTCTCCTGTCGAAGAAGTAAACAAACACATTCCGTGGTGAAGAAAAAACTTGTGAACCCTCCTTCAGCATTACAACAGCTTGACGTTTCTGATGGTAGTATACAGTAGAATACGATAGCGGAAACTCCCCCACTATATCTATGCCCTGACCGATGGGAAGCGAAAATTATAAATCCGATTTAAGGCCAATTAAAGGCCAATTTACAGGATACGATTTTTACATCCGATTGTCGGATTGCGACATGACCGTACGTCCAAATCGGTTCCTGTAAACTGCATATTATGCCCTATGCGACAAAATTTTATGACCTGTGCGACGTCGGATGCACAAGACGGATGATCTGTTTTCTTCCGTTGTCGGACGAAGGACGCATGAACTCGGCCAATCAGGTGGCTGCATTGGAGGTCATGTACTTGGCGCGCTTGACGAAGAATGAGTCTATCGGTAATGACGGATGAATAATGCAGCGGTCAATGTAAACCCTGGCCCCCCTGGCCAGGGATCGACGCCAAATCGGTGTCGAATCTGCGTCAAATTCTAGACTATCCAATTTTCGTCTACCGTCTATTTCCTGGCGATGTTGTAAATTAATGCTGGTGAAAAAATGTCGATACTCTGCATTAAAATAAAAAAAATAAGTTTGTCGAATACCTGGCGCATAGCGAAATTCCCAGCGGTGCATATATTCCTGGCGATTGAGAGAAATCTTCGAAACGACGGCTTATCGTACTATCACAACAAAATGGCGGACTCGGGACAAAATGTCAAAATAATAATAATAATAATAATGGTGAGTTCTTATACATGTATAGCGCTTCATAGCGTATTACGCTCTCTAAGCGCTTCACACATTATTACCCCAGCCTATGATTCAGAAACCTTTCTGTAGAAACCAAAGGGCAGCCACAATATAGCGCACAAGATGGACATCTCAGGCCAGTTGAGGGTTACAGAGTAGCACGGCTGGGGATCGAACCCGCGACCTTCCGATCAAGAGTCCACAGCCCTAACCATTATGCCACCGCGCTCCCCAACAAAATGTTTAGCATGCAATTTGATTGGCCGAGAGCATGATGCTGGTGTTAGTTAACACAACAATGTTTTTTTTTACAAATTTCACTGCCAATTCCCTTTGATGGCGATTTCCTGACGTACAACAGTATTCTGCAGGGTGAAAAACAGTTGAAGTCTGACCAGTGCTGCCAAGGAGGAGAAAAGCACAAAAATTGACACACAATATATGATAAATGAAAAGGCAATTTCCAGAGTGTTTGCGAATTTTCGACCCCAACCGGGGTCTTCTTCAGGCTGGAACTTTACAATCCGAAACTCTAGAACAGTCTGAGCTGAAACCCAAATGTAGATTAGAAGTATCCCATCCAAACAGGACGTGACAGCAATTAAGGAAAGAA
>NMRB01003199.1:11824-23442 GCA_002633025.1 Notospermus geniculatus
TATTACATGTTACATGTTAGGCCCTACTTTAACCATTTGATCCAATTTGGTCGTAGAAATGTAACCAACATAATTTATTGGGACACATGGTAATGACAGAACCGCTTTATGAATACGACCCAAGATGTTTTATGCATATGGCCCCTGATTCCTGCAAAACCCAACAGGGTCCTCTAATAGAAGTCGTATAGTAAGTACATGTACATGTACTGTAGTTTTAATGAAGTGCTGTGTCGTCCTTCACGCTCCCAGCAGACGGCTGATTGTGTTCTAACTTCTTACCATTTATTTATAACTTTCAGGCCATTGCAATTGTACTGACCCGAGAACTAGACACAAGTATACAAAACCAAAAAGCTTTCTGACAAAATTTTGAATGATGCATCTTATGAAATGGTATTCATACTTACAATGTGACTTGCCAGTTTTAAATGAATGTTGAATGAGTATTGCATCATGATAGCATGGTTTGGTCGGTGGCTATACCCTTGTTACACTACATAAAAAACCCGTGTCGAACCCGGGTTTTTTCTGTCCACACCTGTTAAAAACGCGGTGTAATAATCCCCTCCGAGCTCGAACGGTTTTTGGAGGGCTTAATTTAGGTCCCCGTCACAAAATTTGAGTAGTGTTGACGGGCACCGGGCCTCAGGAGGGATTTTTCAGAGCCAGGCTAGACCCGGGTGTCAAAAAACCTGGGGATTTCTATGTAGTGTTTGCAGGGCAGAATACAAAAGCTTACAGTGGACGTTAGAGTTAAGGAGGCTTCTAGAATACGGGCCTTTGTCTGGATGATAAAAAGGCTGTTCCCAGTGGTGTAGGGCTGGACAAATATTGGACCTTCATTCACCCTTCTTAATGTCCGGCTGCATCATTACACAGTGTATACTCTCTGTCCGGAAATTTAAGACCAGACAGTCGGGAATTTCTAGGCCCACCCAAATGACATTTATTCATGACCCTGGTAAAAACCCTATTGTTCAATATCATAAAGGAATCAACCATAAAGGTTTAACTGCGAACGATGAGCTTACTGAGGGACATTCGGAACTTCCGAAGGCAACTGCTCGGCAATTTCCGTACGGTCGCATTTCCCCTCGGACACAATTCCAAGGCAGCCATCTTGAATGCGCAACGATTGCTGCCCGTTTGTGAGAGTTCAAATGCGGTTCGCCTCATCACACCCTGCGCATGAACGAAATAGGTCATACAAAACGTTGCGTTATTGATCAATAATTGGCAGATTGGATGAGATTCCGGTAAGTTTATAAATAATATGCCTCAAGTTATCCAGCAAATAAGGTTGAACACCTTAACAGGCCAAAATTCGGCCAAAATAGTCCCACGGTCGGTCACGTGGGTTTGTTGATAAACAATATGGCTGCCTTGGACTTGTGTCCGAGGTGAAATGCGCCGCCCAGTGGCAGATAAGCAGTTCGCCTCAGGTCGTTCCGAATGNTTTTTTTGTGGTGAAGAGGTACATGAACCTGCCAACATGATGCTTTGAATTCCATTTCTGACGATAACTGAGCTATTTTCAGCACAATTAGTGTTCCATGTACAAATGTACGTCAGCCTATTCAAATGTACACCGATGACCCTGAACACACATCGTTCGTGGGGTTCTCATTAATTCAGACCTTTTGTATCATAAGATCAACTAGTCGGAATTCAACAAAATTTGCAGTGAATGTGCAGAAGGGTCTTGCCTATCACATGGAAACGTCAGAATGCAAATCTGTTGGGTTTTAAAGGGATATTGTCCACATTTATAAAATGCTAAATTTGTCAGTTGAACCTTTATGGTTGATTCCTTTATGACAATATGCAACCCGTTCTGGCAAAAGCAGTGGTATGTCGCTCTTAGCTTGACAGATTGAGACCAAATTTTTGTCAATTTCAATATTGTCTGTCTATTGTGAAATCTGAAACAATCTATTTCTTCCATTCTCTCCTGGTGTCATCTTAGTTCATTGAGGCTCACCTTCTCAGCGACATGCGACTGCTTTTGTCAGAGTGGGTCACATATTTGGTCAACCCCAAGCTCTATGACTTGACGGTGCTGAAGTGAATGGTTGAGGTCGCAGTGCTGTTGATGACCAGTGTTGATTTCAAATTGCTCGAGATCTTTTTCCACTGCTGAATATAGCCGTGGTTACACTACATAAAATCCCCGGGTTATTTGCAGTCACACCTATGAATTGCCGGGCTTCAAGAAACCCGTGTCTGAAAAACGCGGGTTTTTGAGACACGGCAATCTCGCCGTGCTTTTCGAAATCCCCGTGTATTCCTTAGTTCGTCGCACTGCGACAGATGGCACAGCTATTAAGTGACGTCGTTTTCGCGCCTCCGACAATGTGTGCCAATTCAGAAATGACCGAAGAGTCAATGTTTGCAGCGCAACTGTCGCTTAACTACAGTGTACTAGTGTGACCTCTCGCCGGGATTTTCGTACACACGGCTTTGACACGGGTCTGGAAAAACACGGGTATTTTTATGTAGTGTAACCACGGCTTATAGCTCATGATGACACTTTTATTACGCAATCTGTCCAGTCCATGGCCAAACCTAGGCCTTTCCAAGGTAAGTGGAACTCAAAGCAGAATATGAAAAAAACTTGTTCCATTTCACAAATCATCAATAGGCATCTGACCACTGGACTCTTTCAATAGCCAGTTACGGACTTCAATAGCCCCACATTGTTAGGTCTTATTACGAGTACAGCAGCCATACAGAAATAAGTGGGCGTGATCACAGTCAGGATATGATGAATTGACTGGTTGGGGTGGAGCACTCTGGTCTTAAAATTTCCAGATAGAGAGTATACCACAAGGCCTGTGGTGATAGCAGAGATGCCAACCATTACGTTTTTGCCGTAATTTCTACGTTTTTTGCCGATTTTCTAGCTATTCCGGCCATAATTCGAAAGATTACAGCAAAAAAATTCTTTTTAAATCACAAAAATTTTTTTACTTGACTTTAAACGTGTGGCATGACGATGTGTGGAGATTGTTCATGCGGCGCATGAGAGACATCTACCAGCCTTTTGAGAAACTAAACTGCACAGATCGCTGGATTTTGTGCACTGCGCATCGTCTGGTTCATGAATGTGGAATGGCGGCGCCCATAAAATTTGCGGTTACCGACAGAAGTCATCCTTGTTTATGCGCATGCGCATATGTACACTGTAGTTACTGTTATAGACGTGAGAGGGCCATTTCTTCGCGAGTAAAGTGTTTTTTCAACACGCGTGGGGTTGAATTTGGCCCGGGGGGTAAGGTTTAGGGATGGGGTAGAGCTATGGGTAGGGTTAGGGCTAAAAGAAAAGGTTTTTGTCAGGGTTAGCATTATGTTGATAATTATGTTACATTTATTAAATAACACCTAGATTCAACGCCATCGCTGCCAGCTGCCTCGGTAGCTCAGTCGGCTAGAGCGTTTGCCTACTAATCAAAAGGNCATGACCCTGGAACATTTTGATTTAACATTTGTCATTTGTTTTTCTGGTACGTTCACCCAGGTGAGCACATGGTCCATGGACCATTTCATTTCACCCTTTCTTCTCTCTTAGTGTTGTCCTTTTTACTGAAAATTCTCTAAGTCCGAATGATGACTTCTGTCGCTAACCTCAAGTGCCCATAAAACTGTAAAAGTGCATGTGAAGTGCGATTTCGCTGGGAAATGTGGGAATATCTGCCGATTTTCTGATCGATTTCGGGCTTTGTTACATACATGTAGTCATCATGTCTGCTGGACCGCCTGTCAAACATGTCAAAAGGTTGAAGGCTGTGCAGAGGTATCGGCGGGAATACTCGGAAAAATACCCCGTTTTGGAGCAATCAAAGAAGGACGATTTTCATGTGTTTTGCACCGTGACCGTGTGTAACGTTGAATACATCCACTGATTACTTGAAGCCTGCCTCAAATTACTTGAAATTGGGCTTTTTGGGGTGAAAAATTACTGGAAGGGTCAATTTGAGGTTGGCATCTCTGTGATAGGTTTTACTTCAGGTGAGGTATGTTTAGGCCTACGTGTAGGTCTATGCAACGTTTTTCAGTGTGGCCTATGTGCCAGTGTGAATGACATTACAATAGATTGACCTACCGGTAATAGGCATGACTTGACAATGAGCAGAGAAACATTAGCCGTGGTTACACCTGTCTGAAAAAGCCCAGACTTTTCGAAGCCCGGGTCTGAAATAAGCCCAGGCTTTTTTAGCATGTACGCGGCGTGTATGGGTTTTAAAAGCCCGGGTTTATTTAGACACAGCGATTCATAGGTGTAAACACAAAAAGCCTGGGCTCAGCCCGGACTGAGCCTGGACTTTTATGTAAAAAAAATAGCGTAAACAAGGTAAGTGAGCCTGTTTCCAAGTGTGTTCCGAAAAATGGGAGTCACACAGAAAAATGGCCACACTGAAAAATATTACACCTATCCCCCTATTACATCTACACGTCCAGTATTATGCATGTTTTAGTTCGCAAATAAGTGTTCTTTTGTCCTGCTTATGTCATGTTGGTCCTCATTTTGCTTGCTAATGCACACAAATTCCTTTTCAGATTGGTGTCTGGCTTCAGTTGTGTAAGCTGGCATCGTCAGTTGACTTGAGTCAACCAACTTTCGACAGTAATAAAGAATCTTTTCACTTAAATGGACTTATTTAATCATTGTTTCCTTGCCTGCAATATGTGTGACCCGTCACAGCAAAGCCAGGCGCATGTCGGTCGTTGGCTTGGCAGGTTGAGACCAAATGTTTGTCAGTTTCACTATTGTCTGTCTATTGTGAAATCTGAAACAGTCTATTTCTTTCCATTCTCTCCTGGTGTCATCTTAGTTCGTTGAGGCTCAACGTTCTGAGCGACATGCGCCTAGTTTTGCTGTGACGGGTCACATATAGATGCCCTTGTACATGTATTCCCTAAATCATGTAAATAGGAAATAAGTAAAATGGCCTAGGCCTGATGTCTGCTTGCGTTAGCATCGTGGTATGTGCAGATAGCTGTATGCTTTGTGGTAATCCTTTTGCTCCGTCAAGTGACCCACACAATACGTATTAGTATGAGGTAGGCCTACATGTAGTTTGTGACTTTGGTATTAGGCCAGTATACATTAGCACACAAATTTTCTGTTGCTCAGGAAAGCCAATTTTGGACATGATATTGTTGCTTTAGGAAATGCTAGTTCTTTTAAAAAATTGATAAGCCTAGGCCTATTTTGTAGGTGCTGACAGAGAGAGCCCTTGTCGAACCACAAGTTTTATTGCTTAAGCCTGCCGCACACTGGAGCTATCTGCTGAGTAAAAAGTCAGTCGAGACCATTTGCTCAGCAGATAGCTCGCGTGTGACAGTGTGCGTGTATTTTTCGGTGAGTTTTCTGCCTCACGAGGAAGGAGTCCATTGTGTAAGACCTGCTTTTGGTGTTGTCCTCTATCGTAATTATGATCCCATTAGGCTTCCTGTACATAGAAGTATACGGTATACGAAATCGCCGGTTAACAATGGCTTCACGGTCGTGAATCCTCGGGAAGCCTTTGTTAATCGGTGTTTTCGTATACCGTATACTCCTATGTAACGGAAGCCTTAAGGACACAATGGGCTGTATTCTAGAACGTTCCTTAACATTAAGGTCCACCTTAAATCTATTGTTCTCGATGGTTTTACAATAGACTTAAGGTCGACCTTAACATTAAGGAACGTTCTAGAATACGGGCCAATATTTTGGTTCCGACTCAGAGCCAGTGTGGTATCAAACATTCTGTTGCTTGGAAAGGCCTATATAATCATTGTCTTTCTCCTATTTTCAGATCATTGCCATATCTATGGCACGAGTCCTCGACACCCAGATCCAAAACCAAAAAGACAGATGGATCAAGTGATGATGAGATGTTGGTTGTATACACAAGATTTCAATCCACTCCAGAACTACCACTACAAACTGCTGATCTTCTAATTCCAAAGAAGTTTTACAGAACTGGATGCTGAATTTTGGTAACTTAACATGCTTAATGAAGTGTACTCCTAGGCTTCCAGTTGCCGTATAATATTGTAGGCCATGCACCTCTGTGCATTATTTGTGCATGGCCGTTGAGGTCACTGACTGAACTTCAATTTTTCGTATATTTTTTCTTATAAGAAATTCCAGAGTCCGGCCATGGATTACTTTGTCATAGTTTGACTGCAACGACTAGGCCTATGTCATTTTTGAATGTAAATATCTTTTTTATCTTTCTAAGGCTGCTGATGTTCATAGGCCTACTATTTTTTTGTATTGATGTATTATTAGGCATTTTTTTTGTAGAATCAAATTTGATTTGAAATCATGGCCAGGCCTATGCCAGGGCTGCATTGACTTTAACGCAAAGCTTCCTCTAGTCTAGTTTTGAGAGTAACGGCAAATGTTAGGCCTATGCCAAAACGCCTTTCAATTATGCTGAACTAGGCAGTGTGCTTCCATGGCATTTTCGTTGGGTATTAGAAAACAGAATCTAGAAAACGAAAACTCCTTAGATCGAGTAGTTAGGGCGGCTTTCAATTGGAGCGTTTCCATACGCGGAAACGCTGGAAAGCATTGTTTTTTCCGTGGAGTGGTCACTACGCGGAAAAGAACAATCCTTTCGAGCGTTTCTGTGCACGGAAACGCTCCAATGGAAAGCCGCCCTTACACAGAATGTACATGTATGTCTTAAAGCCTAGGTCACAAATGCACCGGGCGCCGTACGATTTTCCCCACCCAGCGGCTTGCTGTGGATATTTGAGACTGAAACTCAGATCTAAGCTGAATTATGCCGAAATCGCCTCAATGGATAAGCGGAAATTAAACTAGGTCAAACTGGGCACAGTAGAAATTGGCCAAAATGTCTGTTTTTACTCGCCGTACGGGCCCCGGAGTGGATATGTGACCTAGGCTTTAGCCAGTCGTTGTGAAGTGCATCGACCCGAGATCGAGTCTTTTACTCTTGAGGTCGATAGCCGTGTAGCAGTGTGTAGAGCAACCTTTTCAGTCACATTCCCAGGGTCCCTCCTCCGTCAACCGTGGTCTTCTCCCGTGTCGGAGACCCTCACTGGAAAACAACCTCAAAAATTGCAAGAATTTTGTGATTTTACGCATTGCCAACTTCCAGATGATTGGTGGTTGCAAAATCGGCACCAACCTTGGTAGCAGGATTTAAAAAATAGTGTGTCCGGAGTGAAGAATCCCAAACTGTAGAAGATAAGCCCGAGGAACGAGGTTGAACCAATCAGACATAACTAGTCGATCTTGGGAGTTCTGGATTTCTTGATTTCTCCATTTATGTTTGGTTTTCCTTTACAAACGACATAGAAAAAAAGATAGGCGAATTTTTAATCTTCCTGCTTACTATGCTAGTACATGAACAGCAGGCTGTCTCAAGAATTTTCGGTCTAGTTCTATCGTTTTGAAGGCGGTGTGCATGAGTCAGACGTTGTATATAAGTAGTATAAACTATTCAAGAACGTGCGGTGTCCACTGGTTGGGCAATCGTGTAGACTTTTATCTCGCAGGATAATTTAAAGCTTTTACTAGTGTCAGAGTAAGGCCACATAAAAAAATGGTGATCGTCCTTTTCTCGGGAGGTGGGTAGGGGGGAGGCTTTAAAAAAAAATTTCTTTACAGTGTACTAGTAATTGGCATGAAGAATGAATCAAATGCCTTGAAATCGTGTCCTTTGTATCCCAGGTGCGATATGAACTGAACAACAAGTGATGTCAATGGTCAAAATATATTTAAGAGGGCAATTTGAACGTTTTTTTGGAAAAAAATAGAAAAAAAGTTATTTTTGAAGAAAAAGACATTTTCTATAAAAAAAATATTTTGAAAAAATTTTTTTTTTGAAAAAAAAACGGGGTCGGGGCCGTTTTCGCGGGTCGGGCGGGGACGCCCAACAGCTTTCTTTTTTTATGTGGCCTATTAATGTAAATAGTAATCAAGAAGAAATCATGGTCGACATGGATTAAGGTAGGGGTGAAAGATACTCACATTTTTGTAACTTTTTTTGAGTGATAACGTTACTATTTCGGAACTGATTTTGCTTTTCCCTTGAGAATACAAACTTTTTCAAGGCCCGCACAATTTTCAAGTTAAAATACTCTTTTGTTTGTCTAAGTCTGCAAGGTCAGCATTGTCTCGGTGTGTCCTGATATTGTTAATCAGGGATAGCGCGTCAGACGCAAGTCTTCAGGCCCGTAGCTAGCATAGGGACAAGGGGGCAAATGCGCCCCCCCCCCCCCAGGCAAACTGTGCAAAAAAAAATTCCAGCATAATCAAATGAGAGGCTTAGCAAAATTTCAAGACTTGGTAGTGTCAAGGTCCGTTCAGTTTTCTATTAATTGTATGAATTTACCATGTTTACCAGTATTCGAATGATTTCACTGCTTCCTGATACAAGTAATATTTTATATTCGAGTTGTATTCAGTAACATATCTTATACTAGTATTCTGTCTCTCCACATACATGTATTTGTCATGTAAGCATTTATCCAAGACTGTACATTGCTAGTCGCCACCATTAGATCAGGTGTCAAAAAATACTTTTGATAGGCCTACTTTTTAATTGGGATGATATTATCAAGTTACACGATTCCAAGTTCTGTTCGACAAGAAGTCTACTGTGGCATGCACAGACCAAGTAGCTAGGCGTAGACATGCACCCATGCTGGTACCAGAAATTTTCGTCTGCAGGCCTTTCCTGCAAAAACACTCCCAAGAGGCGAATGCTGATACAGTACTTGTTTCTCTTGACTCCGAATCCCTACACAGTTTTGAGACGCGGCGCCCGTTCGGTGTACCCGCTCTCCACAACTGCTTCACTTCGTAAAATTCGCCGCGTTTGGTCAACAGATGGTGTTGAGAGAGTCGACCAATGAGAGCGCCGAGCAACCGGTAACCCGTAACCTGAAACCTTTCTGTAGAACTCAGATGAGCTGGTCAATCAGCGCTACAATCTGAACATTTCCGACCGGTACCTGGGTGCCGCGAGGCCAGTGAGGCAAAGAGACTTGCCCAAAGTCTCACGCCCAGTGGGATTCGAACCCGGGACCTCTGACCCTAGTCGGAGACCCGAACCACTACACCGCCGGCCTCCATTGTATAGGACTTGGTGGTTGTGGTGTGCTGCCCTCTGTGGTAGCCTACCTGTGATCCCCATGTGTGTCATTTTGAAGCGCGATTTCGTCTGAACAAACCATCAAACCTTTCGCCCTGATTCAATCAACCGTTGAAGGTATATGGGCTGTCGNAGGCCTACAATTGATTTGTTAGTGCTGTTAGTGAGGCAGAAATTGAAAGTAAAAAAGCAACAAAGACTGACTGTGACCATGGTCGATGGTGACTCTTGTCATCTGAGGGGCAATATTCATGATATTGCCCTCTGGAAACCCATCTTCCAAAATAAAAAATAAAAAAAATAAAAAGTGCCCCCCTTGCCAATTTTGAAGGACCAGGTGGACGATAAACATAAGTATTTTTTTACTTGGCCTAACGGGATTGGTGTCATTTGTCGCTGATTCTCCTAGTCAAAAATTACGTGGATCTGCCGGTAGGCCTACTTTGTGTTCTGTAAGCTATTCAAGTTATCAATATGTGATACCGGTATTAGTCATAATATACATGTACATGTACTTCAAATTTCGTACACAGCAGATTAGATACTCAAGGGTAAGATTGCTCCAGAGGGTACGAGGGTTCTACCCTCAAAGGAATAACTCCATGGGGTTTTGCTGATTTGGAGCATATAGTAACCCCCCCCCAAAAAAAAATATGGCAGGGATACCAAGACAACTCCCCTGTTGTTAGGCCAAGTAAAAAATATATTAGATTAGCATCCCCTCCCGCCCCAAAAAAGTGCAAAAACTGCAAAACGATTTTACAATGCATTTCCTATTAAAAGAATAGCTCCCCAAAATTTTGGCAATCTCTGAAAAAAATTTATTTGATTTTGAAATGTCTTTTCAGCCTCAAACTAGTAAAAATAAAAAGTAAAAGCCTCCCGCCCTCCTCACTCATCTGATAAAAAAGGACGTGAATCGAATTATTTTTTTTACTTGGCCTTATGCTGGCTTATCTTTTTTTAATCGCCCGTGCAGTGCTGGCTCCTCCCAGGCCGTGAAACAACACTGATGCTATGGGTCAGGCGTTAAAACATAGGGCCTACCCAGTGCTGTGCAGTGTGTCACAGCCATCTGCAACAGCGCAATGACTCAGGCGACTATCTGAAGTAGGCAAAGGTGAAATGAACTTGCCATAGGTGAAATGAACAAGAACTTCGTTTTAGAGTAGTCTGTAGTTCTGCCAGTCTTGCCGTTTTCTTACCCATGACACATTAGAGAGGTTTAGAAATCAAACGATAAATGTAAACGTTGACGACAACTTTATTTTTGTACCGAAAATGCAATATAAGGTCTGGTTAATGTGTAGTATGAAAAGTAACGTTGTAGTAAAGTTTACGTTTATCATTTGATTTCTAAACCTCCCTGATGTCCATTATAATCCCGGCGTCCATCATTCTCCAATAGCAGGGCTTTGGTCTCGCTCACCTTCATACACTCGCACACAAAGTGTGAGTGGATGAAGAGGAGCGAGGTAAAAACCCCTGCTGTGGGAGGATGGGCGTCCGTATAATGGGGAGGGGGTGTTACAAGATGAATTGAGGATTATTCAACGGTTTCAAACCATTCTAAAGAATAAGATGTACTACAATTCGAAAATCTTTTTTGTCTTTGACCGCAATCATTTGTAATGCTCCTGTAAATATTCAAGATCATATTTTGAACAATTTAATAATTCTTATATTTGCTGAATAAATTTATCTATATAACTCTTACAACACAAGTCTTTTATTCACTTTTAGTTCGGGTCAATAAGCCTAAAATTGTGACCCGATCGGAACATAGACGACAAAAGCGCCAAATTTTGCCAAAAGGTTCTGCATATACCAAGTTCAATATTAGAAGGGGCGCCCACCTGTAATTTCGATAATGAGGCTAAGTTATGTAAATTAGCTGACAAGTCACGTGACTGCTCGAAATTTTCTCAAATTTTTTTTAAAAAACAAAGCAGACGACGTGTAAAATCAAAATACGACCTCGCATACAACGTTCGCAACCTTTGAAGGCGAAAAATAGACAAACACGTTTCTACCACAAAAGGAAAATTTTGATATTATCACGTGACCCCTGAGCTTATTTGCATATTTACCCGTTACCATGGTGATCTGACTTGGGCGCCCCTTCTAGAATTGAAGTACCGTATCAAAGGAACATATTGGCCAAAAATGGCGCTTCTGTCCAGTTTGTCCCGATTTTCATCGTTATTGCCTCTACTATTTGCCCTAGTGTAGCCTATATGCGCATTTGTATGTTTGTCATTCGTTGCAAAATAGGCCTACACCAAAATGGCAGTTGTAAGGTCACAGAGACCTGGCTTTGCCACTGGGATAGCTCCTCAAACATTATCATACTAGTATCAAAAGTGTCAGTGTCAGGACTTTGATTCGAAGATATCAACAGCCTGCTGTGTGGTCAGCAATGCCGACCATCACCAACAGGAGAAGCTGGACCACGGCAATGACAGACGTCTGACTTCACAACTGCAATTTTGTTGT
>NMRB01003199.1:23580-38140 GCA_002633025.1 Notospermus geniculatus
AAAAGTGTCCGTGTCAGCTTTGATTCGAAGATATCAACATCCTGCTTGTGGTCAGCAATGCCGACCATCACCAACAGGAGAAGCTGGACCCTGACAATGCCAGACCTCTGTGACCTTACAACTGTCATTTTGGTGTATCAGTATGTTGGTCATGTGGTTATACGTCCATGTATTTAAGACCGCCACACACCCACAGTGTAGGCTTAGTACGCCTATCATCGGGAATGGAGGCGGCATCGTCCATCAGTGATCTCTTTCGTTATCTCTCAATTTTATCAAAGGCGGTCTTCAAATTGACTGACAAGTCAATTTCTAGTTGTAATCTTTTGTTTTACTTTCAGAGAAGGCTATATACATGTACAATACACGTATTTTCTCCGGGTTGCTGACATTAGGCCTACTCTAAATCTCCGTCAACTCTATGAGAATGACCCCCGAGATGGGCTGCCTGGCCTTGTGGGGACACAATAACCATGATAACGTTACTTCGGCAGCTTAAAGTGCCACTGTATGCTTTATGTTTCCTATCTCGTGGCGGCCGGCGTAACCTTTGACCTTTAGGCAACCTCGTTTATGCATGCTATATAAACTAGTTTATAGGCCTACCAGTTAGGCATTGAGACTGCTGCCACACATAAAAGAATGAATTGAAGCATGGTACCTTTACTTGATGAGGGTAGGCCTATAGTCACGCTATGACAGCGCGTTGAACTTATCAAGTGAAGAAAAGGATGGCGGCCATTTTTACCAGCTACGGTTTCGACATAGTATCAGTCTGCCTACATGTTGTTACCGCTGGCTTTTAAAGCCGCACAGTATGGACAGATGGGTCATAATCGGCGAGCATAGTCTCGGTCACCCAGCCGCTATTTCGAATCTGGGAATCCCCGTATTGCAGTACTGTGGAACGAAACGGCTGGCTGCGCAAGATTACACGCAGCATTGGGGATTCCCCGAACCTCGATACAGGATAATGCTATAATGTGTGGTTCTATGGTTCTATACATTACGCACGCCTGTAAATGAGGTTGCACTAAAATTTGGCCGAACTGGAAGTGATTAGCTGTGCATACTGTGCGGCTTTAACCCTTTCTATCCCAGTGTTGCCAAATGGCCACACCACTTTTGGGCAGTGCCCCCATCTGGTGGTACAGAGTATTAACTAAACCCCCACATTTTCTATAGCCTCTATCCCAGTGTTGCCGTTTGGTACCCTTTCAAGCCTTACCACACAATTCCAGTTTATGTGCAGCAGCGCCGAACATGTCAGACCCCATGTTATGCATGCACTGTTGTGTCAACCAAAAACAACATCAAAATACTTTTGATAAACCGAGTGCTAGGTAAGTCAAGTTAGATTATTATAAAAATGTGGTATTTATAAATCATATATAATAAAAAATCTCGTAGGTAATACCATTTTCGGAAAAATGTGGAGGGGTGTTCATCTTGCTGTTACCAAATGGCAACAGTGGGATGCAACGGCTCGGATCAACCTTATTGTTCAATAGTAATTTTCAGTTTTGAAGACCTAGTTATCAATGATTACATTTAGTTTATGTCCACTATTGAAAATAACGTGGGTGCCGATCATTTCCCTGTTGCCAAACGGTAGCAGTGGGACGTAATGGGATCGAGCCTTGATTGGGTAGTTATATACTCATCAAATTTGAGGCCCCTTAGGTACTTGTTTGTACTGTTGTTTGCCTAACATATATTAGAGAATGTATCTCTTACTGTGGTGGGGGTAGGGTGGCTGGGGGATACAGGGATTTCGTCCTCCCCCGGGTATTGCCCCCTCATGACTATTGCCGCATGCCTAAAAGTGTCTTAGTTCCCGACAATGTTCTTGAAAATGACTTATATTTCTCAAATGTGCACAGGGAGTTTATATAGTCCATATTGGCAGGGGATAGGATTCATGGCTATTGAAAATTTATTTCTACATTGTTGCCGTTGCAGCCCGATGTTGCCATATGGCAACATTCCAATAAGGGTCCAAAATTTTGGCGCAAGATATTTTTGAATGAATTTTTCTTCTAATGGGCCACTTTTAACTTATATCCCAGTAGGTAATAATTTTCCTTCAATTAAATCTGTGGTTGGGATAGAAAGGGTTAAGGGTTGGACAGGACACCTGTCTTATCACGTTGGTTCCCGATTCCACCGCCAGGGAGAAACACCGGGCATACCTCATCCATACAGTGGCACTTTAAACATAATAACAGCAATATTGCCATTGGTAATAAACACCTGCGCAATCCGGACATCCTTGGTGTGTCGAGTTCACCTGACTGTCGTCATGTAAATTTCTAATTATACAAGGAAGAGTTATGATATTCCGCTTATAGAAAATGATTCAATGAATTATAGAGTAGGGCCTATATTTAAGGGTATAATTGTCCCGTGGGTGTCGGATGGACCCCTGACATGCTGACCGGGATAAACGATGTTGTTGCCGTTTCCTGTGACATTTTGAACTGTCATTGTCACCAAGGTTATCGCTCGTTCAGTCGGTCGATTAAGGGGCACTGACCAGGGCACATCTGTCTTGACAAGCATATTACTCTAAGGTCCTTTTTTATGCCCCCCCCCCGACCCCCGACGGTTCGGCATTTTTATGTCGGGGCCTGTGCCGTGAGTCAGTGTCGGTGGTGTCCATCGTTCATGTCATTATTGTATGCCAAGCCACTGTTCTGTTGTCGACGTTACAATTAATCCACACATATTGGCCTACTCATTAATACATGTGTCTCAAGCCGCCCAGCTGAACCAACAATGACTGGTTCCGATTCCTCTGGGTTTCCATATTTGGCGTAATCTATATTATAAGAGAGAAGGCTCATTTTTTGTCTCACTCCTTCTGGAGATTGGGCATCATACAAGTAATGAATGGTGGTGTGATGTGTTGACCAGGTATCAGTCTGTGTTTATAGCAAATAAAAAGCAGGAAAAAATTGGTTCCAAGATGGTTTTGACAGGGAAATCTTTTGGTGACCTGGAATTCTATTTATACACTGTGGAGGGATTCCCCAGTTGTCGTGACATATACCGACTGTTGTGACCCCATTCCTGTTGATACAACACATCGGAATGGCCTAGATGCAGAATCCTCTTATCAGCTGGCATGGCAAGTTTGATTAAACTGTTGAACATATCAGCAGAAAGGGAGGGAAGCAATGGAGAATTTTGAAAGGCTTGGGGAAAGACAGGAAGGATAATTTTAAGGAACTGATCCAATCAAGGGCATAGAATCAATGGATCAGAGGTCAGGAATGTTGTGTGTCTGAGAAGGTGGAGGGCGCTTTTATCAAAGTACCTCGGGCTCATTCTGTTATGATACATAGGGAAACAGTCAAACAATTTGCAGACAGGGTGGGGGTTCTATATGTTGGCGAGAACAGAACATGAACAGAAGGATTCTGAATGATTGAAGGCATGAAAAAAAATGTAAAGGGCAGTTCGAGAGTGGAAGAGAAGGCGACTGGAGACAAAGTGGCAATGAAATTACTGGATAGTGTTGGAAAGGGCTTCATCATTTAGGACCTCTGCATAACATAACTCGCTGTTCAGTCCATAAAATTCTGATGTGCCCCAATAAAAACACCCTCCCGACAACAAGACCGTAGGACGGGTAACTTTGCTAGTTCTTCATAATTTATTCGGATGAATGATGTTGGGAAATTCCCCGCATAGATGTACATTCCATGCCTGTTCGTGGAACGAAGTTGGCGAACGAGGTTTTAACCATGATAACAAAGATTAGGAACCACGTTCCCAGGTGCTTTTTTCATGGCGGTTTTCACTTTGTTTCTTTTGTTTTAGCGCGCAAATTATCGCGGGAGCTTGTTGTTTGTGTGCTATGTAGGGCAACACATGTATTGTATTAAATGTAGGCCTCATCTTCTCTTGTATGTCATGCTTAGTATATCATGATACACAGGCCAAGGCCAAGGGATCTGGATCAGGGCCGTATTTAAATGGGGAGGGGGGGGGGGCGAGGGGGCAGTTGCCCCCCCCTCCTGAGCCAACCAAAAAACGTGATTTTCATGCGGATTTGGGGAAAAAAACGGCAAAAAGAGGTCTTCTGCCCCTAGAGAGGCTTCTGCCCCCTGGACCAAAAAGTTAAATACGGCCCTGTGGATTCCTTCACACCTGTTTTGATTCTACAGCCTTCGCTGCGTCCGGTCCAGCAGTGTGTGTCCCTGTAAAAGTGTCCACTTCTATTGTTGAATGGCGGAATAAGCGGCATGGGTATAGAAACCAATCGCCAGAGATTAAAATGTAACAGTAGGATCTTTTGTTCCCAGGACAGTTTCTCCTAGGACATTCTATTCGTTTAAAACCTTTTAAAAAATCAAAAAAAAAATTCAAAAAATTTTTTTTTCAAAAAAAAATTTTTCAACAAATTTTTTTCAGAATTTTTTTTTTGGTCCGTACCCTCATTTTTTTCTGGCGGAAACTCTGACTGGGCGCATGCGCAGCGATCGTCACATGACTGCTAAAATGGCGGCGCCCGGCAAGTCCTGTTCACTCTTCGACACAGGCACGTTAGATAACACCAGTTCCTCATCTTCATTGGAAGACGAGGAGGAAATGTTGTTGCTTTTATTGCTCAACCGACGTCGTAGACGCCGTTCTAAATGGCGTTCACGAAAAACTTGGTGCAAGAAGTGGTTGATAGACACGGATAATCCGGCCATAACTCAACAAGTTTATCATTTAAGGGCGGCGCACACGAGCGACTATTTTGACCGATTTGTCGGCCGACTTGGCTTCCGACCGCCAAAGCGACAAGATTTGGCGCTTCTGATTGGCTGATGTCTAGTCGCACCACCAGTCTCGTCGGCGGTCGCCCAGATTTAGTCGCTCGTGTGCGCCGCCCTTTAGTAACGCTTCTGTTCTCAGCTCGCTCACGTCACAAGCATGACTGGGCGCCTCCATTTTAGCAGTCATGTGACGATCGCTGCGCATGCGCTCATCGACCCAAGCCGTAAGCAAAGTGCGGACGTCCCCCGCACACTGTATGGAATCGGTCAGGCCTGACCAAAATTATCAAACATGTTTGATATTCGCGTTTTGGTCAGAAATGACCAAATTCCTGCCTGACGTTGCCCGCACACTAGGGAATTCTGCTTATGGAATCGGTCAGGACTGAAATTTGTCTAAGCTGAATTCTCTAGTGTGCGCCAGGCTTAGGGGTACTTATTGTACTGTGTTTTGGGTCAGTATCTAGAAAATAAGGCGGAGTAAATGGCGTATAGACATTTGAACAGGTTTTCCGAATCACCCAAAGAAAACTTCCATGGCCGAGCGTGAGCCCCATAGGTTTAGTTAGATAGCATGTACGTTCGAATCTTCCTAGTGGTCACTATGCACTCTTTGCCATTACGCCTTTTGATACTTTTTTCCTTCATCTTTCAAGATTTTTGTCACTTTTTCCAGTCTAAATCAGTCTGTTTTATAATTTTTGACCGTCACGCAACGTGATTTTTGTCGCAAAATGATCTTCGACATGTTGAAAATATTCTAAGTTGAATGCGCCATATTTGGAATGCGTGCCATATTTGGAATGTGCCATATTTGGAAAAAGACTTCTGATTGGTTGACTCACCAACTATCCTGGGAAAAAAATCTCGCTGACACATGGTAGACACTTTCCATTCACCGTGTTCTGATTTTCACATGAATTCATTTCCACTTGGTGTTTTCTCAAGTCGACAGCCTTATTGCGACCCTCTGTCTTGACTCGACAAGCTTTTGCAGTGAGTTATTTTAAATTTTTACTAGGCCTAGGTAGGTAGGCCTAGGCCTAGCCTAGCCCTACCTAGGCTAGTGGCCGAGGCCTAGTAGTGGCTAGGTAGGCCTAGGCCCTATCACGGGCAGCCTACTTTTGGTGGTATAACCCCTAAAATATATATTTTAGGGGTTATACCACCAAAAGTACAGCTGCCCGTGGCCCTATCAATTCTTTTCTATTGTATTAGGCCTAGGCCCTAACTTTACATATATGTTAAGCAAGGCCTAGGCCTATAGGCCTACCCAGGGAGGTACCGGTATAAAATAAGACTCTTATTTAGCCTTAGGGCAGGCCTACATAGTTGAGTTGTAGTAGTAGTAAATGTACCACTAGGCCTAAATTCTTAGCCTATGAGGCCTGCCATGCCATGCGCATGCGGATATGGCAAGCCGTTTGTTCATTACATGTATTTCCAAAAACTTAGTTTTTGCTCCAGAAACTAGGTTTCTGACTTCAAAAATTAAGTTTCTGGTCCAGAAACTTAGTTTTTGGACATCTAACTACTTTGGATCCAGAAACTTAGTTTCACGAGCAAAAACTAAGATTCTGCACCAAAAACTAAGTTTCTGGACCAAAATCTTGGTTTCTGAAGTCAGAAACTTAGTTTCGGGCCAAAAACTTAGTTTCTGCTTGCAAAAACTCAGTTATGGAAAGCTGTTCGTTCATTAAAGGCAGAAACCATGTTTTTGACTTCAGAAACTAAGTTTTTGGCCCAGACTTAGTTTTTGACCATCAAATTTGTACTTTGGATCCAAAAACTAAGTTTCTGGAACATAAACTAAGTTTCTGGACCAAAAACTTGGTTTCTGGCAAAGTTAGTTTCTGCCTGCAACTAAGTTTTTGCCAGAAACTAAGTTTTTGACTTCAGAAACCAAGGTTTTGGTTCAGAAACTTAGTTTTTGAAGTCAGAAACCTAGTTTCTGGAGCAAAAACTAAGTTTCTGTAAATAATGAACAAACGGCTTGCCATGCGGACCTCATGACCTCCATTGCTCCATGCCGCTAACTCATGGACTCGTGAACGAAGTAGGCCTAACTTTCTACTGTTATGCATACCTGGGTAGTAGTCCTGCCCTAGCCTGAGTTAAGGCTGGACAGTGTCCTAGCCAAGCAGGCCTTTTAACACTGTTTAAGGGCGGTAGGCGTACCACCCTGTTCAAAATTCAGAGGTCATTTCACCACCCTGTTTAAATTTTTACCACCCTGTTTGCAAATGTAACTTGGGCCCGTAATTTGCAATGCATTTTCTATTACCCACCCTGTTTAAATTTCACTCCCACCCTGGAAATGCAGTCATCCCACCCTGCGTGGAAAGATTTCTGGCGAGAACACTGCTAGAATAGAAGGTCTTAGCATTAGGGCTTTAGCCTTAAAGCCCTAATGCTAAGGCCAGGTATAGAGGACCCCTAACCTACCGGGCGGTTGGGTAGGGCAGGCGTAGCATGCCCAGATGCCCAGGGCCGGTATGACAGGCCAGGGATCAAAGTGCCTGGAATCAAAGTCTGGTCTTATTGTTCAGCCAGGGAAGGGATTCAGAATATGGTTAAGAAATCATGACCATTTGAATATAGTCGTACAATAGTGGCTATTGTACGATTGCTCGGTGGACTTGCATTCCTTGGTCGTGAAGTTGGGATATCGATTCCTGTCACACTGGCCTAAATTAAGTCTAGCCCTACCTCTAGGACTAGGCTAGGAGCCTATGGACCGTATTCTAGAAGCTTCCTCAACTGTAAAGGCCTGTCTACACGATCTACATTTGTCCATGAACATCATCACACAAATTTGAACATCATCATACATGTCGGTTGCTGTTCAAGTTGGTTGGGAAAACAGCCTACACAATCAAATATCTGTCCATGAACATCATCATACAAATGTTTGATGATGTTTTGAACAAATGTATGATCGTGTAGACAGGCCTTTAGGTTTATTGTTTGCAGGGCAGAATACAAAAGATTAAAGTGGACCTTAGAGTTAAGGAGGCTTCTAGAATATGGGCCTATGTATATTTATTAAGCCTAATCGTCCAATCCAAGAATAGGTTGTATTTATACTAGCCTATGCTATGTACTGTAACTACGCCCTCCCTAGGCCTACCTACTCGAACTCAAGAAGTAATGAGTGCACTGATAAACTGTCTTTTTTCCAGGGTATTTGAAACATGTGGTGGCATGTAATTCTCGCCGCCACCCTTCTCATCTTTGAGGCACAAGCAGGACCCCTTTATTTCCAACCTCATGGAACACCCCAAGAATCAGACCGCCAAGAGGTCACCAGTTCTCAACAACCTGTCGAGAGAATTGTCTGTCCTGGTGGGGAAGACTCTACTTGCCCAACGGACTACACCTGCTGTAAACTGAAATCTGGAGAACGGGGGTGCTGTCGTATGAAGGAGGTGAGTGCCTTCTGGCATGTCTGGAAACTCATTTTATTTCAGATGAAGTTATGGTCATGCGTCGTGAAGTGGGTACCGGTGTCGCAGAATGTCATGCCCCCTGATATGAGATGCCCCACAACATAGATTTTGACGGAATAAGCGGCAGCCGGACACTAACAGACAGGAACTTCTGTTACCAGATGCCCCCTGAACAAAAGAAGCGGGCATCTGATATCAGGGGCATTACATTCTAATTCTATGACACCTGTACCCAAAAAAGGTGGATTTGTCACACCTGCAAATTTTTTTGGCCAAAAAATTAAAAATTCACAACCAAAAACCAGGCCTATAATAGCAAATAAGGTGTCATTTTGTAGCGTTGGATCTCTGCTTTCAGATGGTATTAAACTCATTTGTCTTCAGTTTGTTATGTCACAGTGCCAGGCTGATGAAGTAAAAAAGTCGGGTGGATTTTTTGTGGCGGAGGTGGTGGACAGTATTCTGAACTGACAGATAATGCATAAAGCCTTTCACATTGCTCTTCGTAGTTCTTTAATAATGCCAAGCTACCTCTACCTGTCTACTGTCTCTCCTAAAGCCCCAGTCACATATCCACTCCGGGGCCCGTACGGCGAGTAAAAACAGACATATCTGCCAATTTCTACGGTGCCCAGTTTGATCTAGTCTAATTTCCGCTTATCCATTGAGGCGATTTCGGCATAATTCACCTTAGATCCGAGTTTCAGCCTCTAAAATCCACAGTAAGCCGCTCGGTGGGGAAAGTCGTACGGGGCCCGGTGCATTTGTGACCTAGGCTTTAATTGGCAATTAGTGTCAAATATGTTCCATGTGCTCTGGAGAAGCCATCTTTGTTTTTGGAGTGGAAAGTTTTTACCACCTTTTTTTGGTAAATTTCACTTACGGAAAGTATAGTAAACTCTCTTCTTTCTACTTATTTATTGTATTAAATTAGTGGTGAAGACTCTTGACTAACAGGTTGCAAGTTTGCATTAAAAAAAGGATTTGGAGTAACTTGTGGTAACGTTTACAAACTCCAAAAGGCTACTAAGGGCAGTCACTTCTCTCTTTTGTACTTGCTTGTACAAAAGAGAGAAGAAACTGGCAATTGTGCACAAAGATTGCATCTTGTATGAGTTAAACTGAAAAGCCATGAGAAGCAAGGGCGTAGGCTGGTCTGCGCCTGGGGAGGTGAACATTTTTGTGAAAGCGGAACTACTCCTGTAGTCTCCGCCTGAAAAAGTACTATGGCGTACAATGACCCGTCAAAAAGTGTATTTTAATGGGAGCGTGTGGTGTACAATCTGCCATATTACTACGTAGGGGGCTGGTGGGGGGGGGCCTATTCCACACCCTGCACTTCATATAGATTGAAATTATTCCAAGAAATGTACGGTAATGTACTGCCCGTGCTGTGGCGCGGGCGTTTTTTAAAAACGTGCGAGGCCCTGATTTTACGCATGCAGTTCAGCTTTAAGATTACCACTCACAAGGCTAAATGTCTCCTAATTTATGATGCTCTCCTTTCTTCAGTCTGTCAAACATGAAAAGAATTATGCTTTGTTTACAAGTTGTTGCAAACGTTATGTGGACGGAAGGTAATGGACGGAATTAATGATTGCAACAAATTTCAACACATTTCAAACTCAGACATTTTTTAGCTCAGCTGACCAAAGGTCAGCAGAGCTAGTCATATAACTATTCAGTGGCGTCACGCGTCAGTCAGTCACGCCAGACGTCCAACTATGCCCGACGTTTTGTAATCCGTAATAGTTAAGTTAGAGACTCCAAATTTCATCTGAAGGTAGCCCTGGGTGAACTCTGCTCGGAAACAAAAAATGAGCGCGATTTGACCTCTATTAGGCTCTCCAGGAGGCGTTTCGTGTAAAATGAAATATCGCAATATCTCAGCCCCTATGATAAATATGTAGACAAAATGTGATGGGATAGATAGGTTGATAGTTTCTACATCAGGTCAAAGGGAAGTAAATGTCAGATTTGTCCACCAGGGGGTGCTATTCAACAAAATAGAAAAACTGGGGTATTTGAATTTCCCGCACTTTAGCTTCTGACGTCATCACCATTGGGAGTTCTGCATTCAAAACTTCAACCGGCTGAATTGAAGGAGGATGACAGAACTAAACAATGAAACGTGAGGTAGGTTCCTTATACATCACTAGCAAAGTACCCGTCAAATGATGGGTTATGAAGCGTAGGTGTAAAAGTAAATCTTTAAAAACCCAGTTTTCTCCATTTATCATAGAAGATAATATCGAGTAAAAGGCACTTAAATATTCTGTTTGACAGAGATTAATAACTAAGAGAAAAATAATTTTCAACTTTTGTGAAAGTTTGATAGTGATGGTATCATAAGTCTGTCTTCTAGTGGGCTAAGTGTATTACTACGCCGATATGGCGTGGCTGCATTGAAATATCGTGCGGAATTACGCCTCATATTTTCAGTACCCCAAACCCTGAAATTATCACGGTCAACCCACAAATATCGCAGGCCGGAGTGGACACAATTCATATTTAATGTCCACATTAATTCCGATTTTATATCCACATTAAATCAAGAATTTATATCCACACTGACTAAATCAACCAATTGCAGCTGAGTTTTTGATGCGGATATAAAATCGCACTACTTATTTAATGTCCATATAAATTCGTATTTTATGTCCCCATTAAATCGCGAATTAATATCCACATAAAATCGACCAATCACGGATAAGGACTTTTGGACGGATGTGAGTGTTCTCGATCGCTTCCGTCCAAAATTCCATCGCTTCCGTCCAAAAATCCGCGACGGAATTGTGGACGGAAGCGATCGAGAACACTCACATCCGTCCAAAAGTCCTTATCCGTGATTAGTCGATTTTATGTGGATATTAATTCGCGATTTAATGGGGGACATAAAATACGAATTTATATGGACATTAAATAAGTAGTGCGATTTTATATCCACATTAAAAACTCAACTGCGATTGGTTGATTTAGTGTGGATATAAATTCTTGATTTAATGTGGATATAAAATCGGAATTAATGTGGACATTAAATATGAATTGTGTCCACTCCGGCCTGCGATAGACGTGCAGCGTTGTCCAGTAGTTACCGGCGTGACCGATGATACAGTTTATCGAGTGCTTTGCCCTCCGCTCTCGCAGTGAATATAGACTGATAGGAGAAGGGTTAAACCCGGAAAAAATTAAATCTTAACCGAAACATGTGTCACTATGTCTGTTGAAGACTCCTCAATCACATAGTAAAAATCCCCATCTATCCCACTTGGGGAAAAAAATTTTACGCGCTTTTTAAACGTTATCGTTGGACCCAGAACTGAACTTTGTACAGGAGAATGACCAGGGTTTCTGCTGGCGCTCGCCATTGTGTCGCCATTTGCGATAAAAATACTCAACTGGCGAACGAAATACGAACGTGGGCTGTGTTTCAAAAAGTGAAATTGAATTTTCCGTCCGACACAAAAATTACTTTCTGCTGTCAAACTTTAATGTTCAATAGATCCAAGATTTTTTAGAGCCATAATGTAGAGGTCCATGACCTACAACTGACATAAATATTGGAGAGATCCAAGAAGCGGCCCTTGATCAGTAGACAAAAGTATGATGAATTTTTTTCCGTGTCGGACGGATCGATATAGATTTTGCTGTCAAGCTCTACATTTTTTGATACAGCCCTTATAATAGGCATGCATTTCACATTCCCAAGGGATGAAATGATAGCGGAAGGCCAATATTATCAGTTGCTACATTTGATTTTTGGAAAATCATTTGGATAAACCTTTGTGATCATCCCAAAGTTCAATTTTGCTTCATTTTCTGGGGTGACCAATTTTGAAACAGACCCCGTGGCGAAAGTGAATAAAAATGTGGTGGCCACTTTTTTATATTTCTGCCGATAATAAAAACAAATTGGCGAAACCGCTGAAGGGCAACGATCGTTTTTCTTCTTCCCATCTTCCGTGACAGTGTCATGAGTGTCCAGTCTTCCTAGCACTGAGATAGCCTTCACTTCTACAACATCCCGAACTTCTGGTTTTATTTCTTTAGGATGGAAAGAAATCGCCTCAAAAACTGTTTAATTGGATTCCCGAAGAAATTTCCTTTCTAATGACATAATTGCCCGTGTCGGTCGTTTTTATGAAGATGCATTGATTTGATTAGTGTGAATAGGCTACAGCCGACAGAAAGAACAACAAACAGACAGAAACAAGCTGCCTCTTAATCGAAAAAAACATGTTTTTTGTAGTTTTTAACTAATTACGTAATTGGAAACTGCGTTTTCCCCTATTTGACCCATTTTGTGTTAATTTACATAAAACGTCATTTCTTATTACATAAAACATTTAAAAACATGCTTGTCTGCTTCTAAGGCACCATGTTTCTATTTATTCGTAATACATTTATGGGGTGTAAATCCAACCGTTCATAAGTTAGTTGTACATCGGTTCCCATTCTCCTGTAAAAAGCTCTGTTCTTGGGCTCAATGGTTATTATTATTATTATTATTATGATAAAGTCAGTTCCAAAAATTCAAACCTTAATAAAAAAATTTCCCCAAAGGGGATTTATGGGGATTTTCAGTATGTGATTTCTCACAGTCATATGCATAAAATGACAAAAAATCGTTCCCCCGTTAATTTTTTCCAACTTCTGGGACAATATTGGTCTCTCCTACCAGTCTAATAAATAATAAGGCGGAAGCCTTGTCACTGGGTTGATTCTGATGACGTCACAGGCCTGTGGTCATCTATCGTATCATGAGAATGAAGGACTAATTGGCATATCATAAACTTCCATTCGAATCTCAACAACCGCTGTACCTGTGCTCATCAAACCTCATGTTATCAAACCAAATGTCGACAGACGAAATAAAGTACGGCCTGACATAGGTATATCTCCATTCACCAAGGATTGTAGGCAACCAATTGGGGGTCACCTGTTGAAATCATAGAACAGAGAAATCTTTGCCACAGCAGACAAATGATTTATTCTCTTATGGTACTTTCCAAAATAAAATCATGTGATTCCTTCTTGGCAAAATTGCACAGGACTAAGTCTCTAATCATAATTAGCGGACTTAATCCCATCCAACTATGCACACTTGGTGAATAAAATTTGATATCACCCACTAACCTTCCTAAGACTGCAGTACCGATACCCGTACACGCCTTATATCAAACCTAGGCATCAAATGCCAGCTGAGCGCCAGGCCCATGGGCCTCTTGTTTATTTCTCATGACAGTAATGATAAGCAACATTTACGCCAAATGGGAACCAGCGCATTTCATGACTGGCAGACCAAATATGGTAGATACATGTAACTTGCAGCATAACTGTCTGAGGCAGCTGGATATGTTGCAAACATCATGTGGATGGAATTAAGGACAGAATAACGTTTGCAACATAAAAAATATCTGAAAGTTAATTCAAATGTGTGACTTTGCATATATTTTCTATTTGGTTCAATGATATAAAGTTATCTGTGTTTAGTAACTCACTCTAACACTCAAAGAAAACATAATTAGATTTATAAGGCCAATTGTGTTGACTTAACTGGACGGAAAAAAGTGAGACCAAGTGGCCTCACTTATCGTAGAACATGTCTAATAAAGTAATTTACGTAGTGCACAAAACGTGGCATAATAAGCAGGATTTCTTTGAAACGAACAGTGGCTACTACATTGGAATTGTTTGTACCCCCCTCAGCATTAATTTATCTACACCTAATTTTTTTGAATATTTTGTGAACAAATTGACCAAAGGGGATGAGCACCTAAGAAACTAACCTGCACAAAGTGTGTATCTCAGAGACGGTGACTTCGATTAGCTTCAAATTCGCACATATTATATCTCATGTGAAGTGATTGATAACATCATGAAGAAAAATTATTTTGGTCAACTGTTACCCATTAATTTGAAACAATAGTTTTTTTAGATGGCTAGAAATGGTGGAAAAAATAGGATTTATTGTCTCTGTTTTCACAGTAGCTTGAAGACCACTTCAAAGAAAAAGTCCCAATGCTTAGTTTTGATTTATTGATCCCAGATTGATAGGAAATGAAGCAAGAAAATTCTGTGATCTGTGGGTGGAATTATGCTCTGGAAGAGCCAAAACAAATCTATTTCTGTCTGTGTTATGCTTGGCTTGTATTAGGCCTTGTAATGTGAAAGGGCTCAGACAGATTCATGTAGGCGTAACCCCATGGCACTTCAGAATTATGTAATGGGCAATCAATGGTTGGTCTTTGACATGAGCTGAGGCCACATGAATGGTGTGGTGGCTAGTGACTGGAAAAAGTATCCTATTTTTGTTATGACTCCCCTTCTTTCATTATGTAA
>NMRB01003199.1:38434-50431 GCA_002633025.1 Notospermus geniculatus
TTTGACCGGGTTTCTGTTACATTTGTTACACATGGAACTGCCTGGATATTATTGTGACTGTGGCAATAGGAGCAGTCAGTCGCGCATATTGCCAACAGATGGCAGCAAAGTTCTAGCGAACCAATGTACAGGAAAATCTACGTGATTGCTGCTCGATCAATAATGACTGGGTCCGCTATATGCATTGAATTGGGCCGTAGTGACACTTATTGGTCAACTCGCTGACAGCTCCTATTCAGCCAACCATGTTGGTTTTCCTTTTTCCCCTCTATGATGTCCTCACAAACACACCTGTAGAATCAGGCAAATTGCTGACTTATTTTAGATTTGAATGCAAATATCTCTTAAAGTGATGTTTTAAAATGGTGTTTTCAGCAACAAAAAATAAATACACAGTGAGCTAACATATGTACCAGCAGTATTTTGAGTGTTTCTGCTTCATTTCAGACATTTTGCAAATGTCCTTATTTGTTTTACCATTCAGTTATGTAATGGTCACATTTTTCCACTTTCACAATTTAGACTTTTTGGTGTGTAATGCACAGGCCTGGCACTTTGCCCGTGTTGAAGTTAGGGCGAATTACACTTTAGTCATAGATGGATTATTTGTCAAATAGACTGTTGTGTTGATGCCCACTGCACAGTCAAGGTTTTCAGCTCAACTGGGTGAGCTTACACCATGCCAATTTGTCCATCATAACAGAATGCTTAAAGCTGAACTTAGATATAAACCCCAAACGGCAGAGATAGAAATTACGAACAGCTACAAGGCACTTCCAAACTACCTCTGAAAACGATACACCCTCTCGGACGGTCACAGTTGGTTTCACTTGCCACCACGCTCTTGAACAGTAAAGATCTCAGCACAGCTGCCAAATGAGAAAAAACGAAAAATAATAATCTGTCATGGCACCGAGATTCGAACCCACAACCCTCTGATCGATTCGCCAACCTCTTTCTGTACGCGCCACAAGACTACTTGCTTGCATGACGCCAATTCAGATCGCTTTATTTCCTCCTGTTTACTGTAGATCGGCATCATTGCATGCAAGCAGTCTTCGTGACGGGTACAGAAAGAGGTTGGCGAATCGATCAGAGGGTTGTGGGTTCGAATCTCGGTGCCATCACAGATTATTTTTCGTTTTTCTCATTTGGCAGCTGTGCTGAGATCCTTACTGTTGAACAGCGTGGTGGCAAGTGAAACCAACTGTGACCGTCCGAGAGGGTGTATCGTTTTCAGAGGTAGTTTGGAAGTGCCTTGTGGCTGTTCGTAATTTCTACCTCTGCCGCTACTGATGAGCATTGACGTAACTAGTGGCTTTTGTTTTGTGTTGATGTGACATTTCAAAATGTGTTGACTTCTGGAATGTCACGGCACATACGTGTCTCTCAGTGATCATCTACCGAGGTTTCTGTGTGTGTACTACATGTACATGTACTCGCTGAAAAGTTTAAAATTCCTTCCAGGCAATGTGTTGTCGGGATGGCCTTCACTGTTGTCCAGAGGGTACCATGTGCAGTGATCGCGACAAGAAATGTATCAAGAAGGACGAAAAGCCATTGGTTCCATTGCGTCTCACTCAAAAGCAAGATCGTGAGTGTTGGATTCGTCGCATTTTGATTGCTTTTACATGTAGATAAAGCTTGGGTTTTCAGTTGGAGCCCTGCGACCCCCTTTTCTGGTCATAATTTTCTTTGGAAATTTGCACACCTTTGTCATTCGGAACTTCCGAAGGCAACTGCTCGGTAATTTCCGTGACGGCTCGCATTTCCCCTCGGACACAATTCCAAGGCAGCCATCTTGAATGCGCAGTGATTGCCTTCAGTTTCTGTGGCTTTGACGCCTCATCACACCATGCGCATGAACGAAATAGGTCACACAAAAACGTTGCGTTATTGATCAATAATTGGCAGATTGGGTGAGATATCGGTAGGTTTATATATAATATGCCTCAACTTATCCAGGAAATAAGGTTGGATATCGTAGCAGGCCAAAATTCGGCGAAAATAGTCCCACGGTCGGTCACGTGGGTTTGTTGATAACAACATGGCTGCCTTGGACTTGTGTCCGAGGTGAAATGCGCCGCCGAGTGGATAGATAAGCAGTTCGCCTCAGGTCGTTCCGAATGCACCTTTGTTTCAGCTTATTTCTCAAAGACGTGAAGTTGTGCTTCTGCAATGAATAAAAACTGACGAACTGCTTTTTTGCCCGTGTTAATTCTACTCCCCTGCTGTAAATATGGCATTCATTGTTGTCCGGATGGATACACTTGTGATGTCTCATCGGGATCTTGCAGTAAGGGGTCTCACACGGTTGCGTTGTTTAAGAAAACTGCGGCCTCAGTGAGAAATGTTGTTTGCCCTGATGGACAGTCTGAATGCCCAACCGGATGTACTTGCATCTTACTCTCATAACAGTTTGAAACAATGTTGATTAGAAAAACGCGTTCACTTTCATTACCTATTGATCTCCAATTAGAATTATTTGATAGAATGGTCACACCAGTTTTGTTATATGGCAGCGAAGTCTGGGGTTACGAAAATGTTTCTGCTCTAGACAAGTTACAGGTAAATTAATTCTAGGTCTGCGGAGGCAGACACCCACGGTGATGGTGAGAGGGGAGTTAGGTCTTTTGCCTTTGTCAATTTTTGTTAAATTGCGTTTGGTGGGCTACTGGGCCAAGTTAGTAACTGGAGAAGGTAAATTATCCTGTTTGTTTTATCGTATATGTCGGGAACTGCATGAAAAAGGGTATATACTCTAACCTCTTAGATGTAAGACCGGTTCATTAACTTGGTTCAAGACCGCCTCCAATTATTATGCAGTGAGAAGGGAACATGCATTGCTCTCTGATTGGCCAGATATTCTGTTGGCCAAGTCATAACGGTCTGCTTGCTCATTCAAGACATATTGTTTGGGTTGACATGGCTCTTTTATAGGAAAATGGGGTTCCTGATGCGAGAAATTTGAAGAAACTGACCACAGTTGTGACCTTGATGGCACATCTTACGTCATCAAGCTGTACAATAGGAGCTGTCAGCGAGTTGACCACTAGGTGTCACTAGGGCCCAATTCAATGCATCTAGCGGACCCAGTCATTATCGATCGAGCAGCGATCGTAATAGATTTCCTGTACATTTGGTCCGCTAAGACTGTGCTGCCATCTGTTAGCAATATGCGCGGCTGACGGCTCCTATTACCAATGACGCACAATGGGGTGCAGGAGACGGTGGTGCGCATTACATCAGTTTGGTCCTCAACTCACACTATTACATGGCGAACTGAGGTTGTCACGACCTGGTGATCACTGCCCAAAACACAATACCCTCAAAAAGATCATAAATAGTGGGTGGTCCTAGGCCTTGACTGGAATATTTGGAACTGGTTTTACATCTAAGAGGTTAGAGTAATTTCTAAGTGGTGTGCAAAGATGAAAAATATTTTTGATGAATGGGGCCTTTCGTATATATGGGACTCTGAGGCTTTCCCAAATACCCGGTGGTTAAAAGAAACCGTCAATAAAATTAAGGTTATCCGATCAATTTAAGCAATCCTGGTTATCATCAATTTATGAAAATGAGAAGTAGTAATTATAGATTATTCAAGACGTCTTTTAAACATGTTAATCTGGAAGAATATCTGTTGTTACTGCCTTTCTCCTTAAAGGAGTTAGACGCCGAAGTTGTAAACACTCACTCACTACTTCTCTATCCACGGACGCCTGCGGTGCTGCCACCTATTGTCAGTGATATGTACTGACGTGAATATCGTGAGTGAGTTGCATCGGACCGGGAACCAGTCTAACGATCACGGGTGCTGCCACCTGCACGAAGGAACAAAACTAGTTTGCCGACCATATTTGTAAACAAACCAGCTTGTTTACAACTTCGGCGTCTAACTCCTTTAAATAGAGCGCTATTGAAATTTAGAATTGGGAATACCACTCTTCCTTCTGTTGTTTCTAGAAATTTGGGACTTGGAGGTGTGCAAGTTTGTAATTTGTGCGATCTAGGTCATCCTGGGGATGAATTTCATTATATTTTCCAATGTACCTTTTTTCATGACCTTAGGTATTTCAGGCACAATCCAAATGGTTTGAAATTTCAAGAACTTTTTCAACTGGGTAACAAAAAGGAATTGTCAAAAATGTTGTTTGCCCTGATGGACAGTCTGAATGCCCAACCGGATGTACTTGTTGTAAACTTGCATCTGGAAAATATGGTTGCTGCCCGCAGCTGAAGGCTGTCTGCTGTAAAGATGACATTCATTGTTGTCCCAATGGATATACATGTGATGTTTCTTCTGGAACCTGCAATAAGGGTGCCACGCAGATCCTGCTGGTGAAAAAGATTGAAGCCGATGCAGTGGATGCCTCGACAGTTACTTGTCCTGATAAGAAATCATCCTGCAGTTCTGGTACAACCTGTTGCAAGATGAGTGATGGAGGGTATGGTTGCTGTCCAACTTTGAACGTAAGTTATTCTGCACAGCTATTCAAATTCCTTTTAGGGTATTTTGGGATGAATTTTGAAGTTGAAGAATGGCTGCCAATCTGCAGGTTATCGGCATCTGAAAAGTTGTCTTACTCGTATGGTTCCATGTCAAGGTCTTGTACGCCTCCCAGTCTGTGCCTTTGAAGAAACATGTGTGGAATCTATAGTTTTGGCATTAGTTGTCACTTGCTGGTGCTCCCTGGCTGTATGTTATCTGTCTTTACGGGGGGTGCTTTGGTCAAGTACGTATCAGGCAAGCATTTTGTGGACCTTCACAAGGCTACGAGACCTCTACCTGTACTCTCATAACACTTTGAAAATACCGTAAAATTCAATACAGTGACGGTGAGCTGCTTTTAGTCTCTTGCCACCAGACTCTTGCAATTTCCAATAAATTTCCAATTTTAGAGTCTGGTCCATATGGTTAGGCCTACTTTGACTTGTAACGTTGTAAAACCATCATGGCGGACAATCTACCTACAACTGATGACGTAGAACACAACTACACTGCACTTCATGCATGCATGCATAATACATTGGTAGTGACTAGCCAATCAGCGAAGCTGACCTCATTTCGAATCATCAAAATTCAAATGAGGTCACTACAATGAAAATTGCGCCGTTCCGTGCCAGACCCTCCGGTCTAACGACCCCGGAGTATGACCGAGGGGCAGGTTGCGCGAGACTGTGAGGCTTTAAGCCAAATCGTTTGCTAACTTTTATGAATACCAACCAATGATGTGCGTGCCATGAAGCTGGCTGGTAGTAGTAGGCCTACACAGATTCATATATGTGACATTGAAAAACCTGTACGCCACAGTGCGGACATAAACTTGCTGAGGTGGCACGCATGGATTCAGCTCGCGTACATGTGTGCCGTGACATTCCAGAAGTCAACACATTCTCAAATGTCACATGAACACAAAACAAAAGTCACTAGTTAACGTCAGTGCCCATCAGATACGGCCTCAGTGAGAAATGTTGTTTGCCCTGATGGACAGTCTGAATGCCCAACCGGATGTACTTGTTGTAAACGTGCATCTGGAAAATATGGTTGCTGCCCGCAGCTTAAGGCTGTCTGCTGTAAAGATGACATTCATTGTTGTCCCAATGGATATACATGTGATGTTTCTTCTGGAACCTGCAATAAGGGTGCCACGCAGATCCTGCTGGTGAAAAAGATTGAAGCCGATGCAGTGGATGCCTCGACAGTTACTTGTCCTGATAAGAAGTCATCCTGTAGTTCTGGTACAACCTGTTGCAAGATGAGTGATGGAGGGTATGGTTGCTGTCCAACTTTGAACGTAAGTTATTCTGTGCTTAATGTGCACAGCTATTCAAATTCCTTTTAGGGTATTTTGGGATGAATTTTGAAGTTGAAGAATGGCTGCCAATCTGCAGGTTATCGGCATCTGAAAAGTTGTCTTACTCGTATGGTTCCATGTCAAGGTCTTGTACGCCTCCCAGTCTGTGCCTTTGAAGAAACATGTGTGGAATCTATAGTTCTTGGCATTAGTTGTCACTCGCTGGTGCTCCCTGGCTGTATGTTATCTGTCTTTACGGGGGGGTGCTTTGGTCAAGTACGTATCAGGCAAGCATTTTGTGGACCTTCACAAGGCTACGAGACCTCTACCTGTAGGCCTACTCTCATAACACTTTGAAAATACCGTAAAATTCAATACAGTGACGGTGAGCTGCTTTTAGTCTCTTGCCACCAGACTCTTGCAATTTCCAATAAATTTCCAATTTTAGAGTCTGGTCCATATGGTTAGGCCTACTTTGACTTGTAACGTTTTAAAACCATCATGGCGGACAATCTACCTACAACCGATGACGTAGAACACAACTACACTGCACTTCATGCATGCATGCATAATACATTGGTAGTGACTAGCCAATCAGCGAACTGACCTCATTTCGAATCATCAAAATTCAAATGAGGTCACTACAATGAAAATTGCGTTCCGTGACAGACCCTCCAGTCTAACGACCCCGGAGTATGACCGAGGGGCATGTTGCGCGAGACTGTGAGGCTTTAAGCCAAATCGTTTGCTAACCTTTATGAATACCAACCAATGATGTGCGTGCCATAGCTGGCTGGTAGTAGTACACAGTGACATTGAAAAAACCTGTACGCCACAGTGCGGACATAAACTTGCTGAGGTGGCACGCATGGATTCAGCTCGCGTACGTGTCTCTCAGTGATCATCTACCGAGGTTTCTGTGTGTGTACTACATGTACATGTACTCGCTGAAAAATTTAAAATTCCTTCCAGGCAATGTGTTGTCGGGATGGCCTTCACTGTTGTCCAGAGGGTACCATGTGCAGTGATCGCGACAAGAAATGTATCAAGAAGGACGAAAAGCCATTGGTTCCATTGCGTCTCACTCAAAAGCAAGATCGTAAGTGTTGGATTCGTCGCATTTTGATTGCTTTTACATGTAGATAAAGCTTGGGTTTTCAGTTGGACCCCTACGACCCCCTTTTCTGGTCATAATTTTCTTTGGAAATTTGCATACCTTTGTTTCAGCTTATTTCTCAGACGTGAAGTTGTGCTTCTGCAATGAATAAAAACTGACGAACTGCTTTTTTGCCCGTGTTAATTCTACTCCCCTGCTGTAAATATGGCATTCATTGTTGTCCGGATGGATACACTTGTGATGTCTCATCGGAATCTTGCAGTAAGGGGTCTCACACGGTTGCGTTGTTTAAGAAAACTGCAGCCTCAGTGAGAAATGTTGTTTGCCCTGATGGACAGTCTGAATGCCCAACCGGATGTACTTGTTGTAAACTTGCAACTTACTCTCATAACACTTTGAAACATGTCGATTAGAAAAACGCGTTCACTTTCATTACCTATTGATCTCCAATTAGAATTATTCGATAGAATGGTCACACCAGTTTTGTTATATGGCAGCTAAGTTTGGGGTTACGAAAATGTTTCTGCTCTAGACAAGTTACAGGTAAAATACTCTAAATTAATCCTAGGTCTGCGGAGGCAGACACCCACAGTGATGGTGAGAGGGGAGTTAGGTCTTTTGCCTTTGTCAATTTTTGTTAAATTGCGTATGGTGGGCTACTGGGCCAAGTTAGTAACTGGAGGAGGTAAAGTGTCCCATTTGTTTTATCGTATAGGTCGGGAACTGCATGAAAAAGGGTTTATAATTTCTAAGTGGTGTGCGAAGATGAAAAATCTTTTGATGAATGCGGCCTTTCGTATACATGGGACTCTGAGGCCTTCCCAAATACGCGGTGGTTAAAAGAAACCGTCAAATTAAGGTTATCCGATCAATTTAAGCAATCCTGGTTATCATCAATTTATGAAAATGAGAAGTGTATTAATTATAGATTATTCAAGACGTCTTTTAATGTTAATCTGGAAGAATATCTGTTGTTACTGCCTTTCTCCTTAAATAGAGCGCTATTGAAATTTAGAATTGGGAATACCACTCTTCCTTCTGTTGTTTCTAGAAATTTGGCACTTGGAGGTGTGCAAGTTTGTAATTTGTGCGATCTAGGTCATCCTGGGGATGAATTTCATTATATTTTCCAATGTAACTTTTTTCATGACCTTAGGTATTTCAGGCACAATCCAAATGGTTTGAAATTTCAAGAACTTTTTCAACTGGGTAACAAAAAGGAATTGTCAAATTTAGCACGCTATGTAAAGAATATCCTTCGTACTTTTACTTCCGGAATTTAACCTGAGCTGTTACTTCATTATTGTGTAATAGGGCATTGCATCCGTCACTTTTGTAACTTCTGTGTGTCATATCCGCCATGTGTATTTTGTTATTTACATCCTCCTGTACCACTTAAGGTGGTTTGAGCGAATAAAGTGAATTGAATTGAATTGAATTGAAAAAATTGAAGTCCTGTAACTTGGGAATAACTTGACGCAGATTGCCCATAACTGACATGTTCCTCTCTCTGTCATTACACTATTATGTCCAAACGGGTGAGCAAATGGTCCATGGACCATTTCATTATAGCCAATACAGTAGGCCTAATACATGAGGTCCTCAAAAATGGGCCTGGGTCCATATTCATAAACATACTTAAGTCAAAGTGAGATACTTATCTCTTGTGTTGAACAAAGGGTGTCACACTTAGATTTAAAGCGCCACGGTATTGCCACTTTCTGTCGACAGCCGGCGCCACCGATACCATTCTCCAATACTGTAGTTAGGCCTTTCGCCCCAGTGTTGGAGAATGTATGATTACACTACAATGCACGTAGTAGCATGCGTGGTTTACCAAGTCGTCAATAGAGGTCTCCCTTAACGCGGGTAGGTGTAACGCAGGATTGGGAAGCAATACTGTGGTCCTTTAAATAGTTTTACGGGAGAACGTTTATTGATTCCGTGATCGTTGTTTTTCCAGGTAACCTGCTGTGATCATGGGAACGAATGCTGTAGAAAAGGACAAGTGTGCGGGGATGGGCACTGCAGATTCTCCGTGGTACCGTGGCTGAAGAAGAAGTGGCTACTACCATAGGAATGATTTACACAGACTACCAGCTCCTGGGTTTACCTAGGACAAGTCCTGCTCCTTGTCTTCTCGCAGAGTCCAGGAGACAGATAGTTTTTCACAGTTTTCGCACATCCCTCCGTGATACCCAGATTGCTCATAACTGATATCAAGAATACATAAGTACCAAGAAGTACAACTCCAAATATGTGCCAAAAGTGAGTTTACTAATTTCCCTCTTGTGACCATGTAACTGAAGGGATCTTAATTTTTGAAGGATTATTGTGTAGGGAAGATCATCACGAACAAAATGACACCTCCCGCAGTTGTATGCACTCAGAAATAACCGATCTACAGAGTAGTTTTGAATGGACCATATTTTCGACAAATTGATATCGTACTTGATCTCTGGGTCGGGCACTCTGACCTAAACAACAAATCCATGGTTTCACCAAAATCAAAAAAAATTGTATGCCAGTAATATGCCTGTAACTTTACATAAGAATATTGACGTTATTCTAAATCATACAATTCAGTCAACAACCCTTAAATCTAAACATTGGTTATTTAATTAGAAGGCCTATAATTACCGTACGCCCTCTATTATCAGAAAAAGTAACTTAATGCCCACCCTTTTGATTGATTACTGAGTTGTACATTCTTGGTACTCATATATTCTTGCTGATATGTACCGTCATGGAATTAATGATAATCAGCAGCATGTACTGTGCTTAGTAAGACAACAATATCTTGTATTTGTAATAATGTTTATATTGCCGATGATCCAGTTGGGTGAAAGAATCATTTCCATCGCTACATCCCTGGTGGGTGTGTGGGTGGGGGTGGGGAGTGCAAATGAAATTCCAAATAAAATGCACTTCTCGATGACTGATCAAGAGTTTCAGATAAATGCTGAGGAGAGTCAATGACATTCCGTCTGTGAGCATTTGGTAATATTAAAGGAGTTCGACGTCCAAGTTGTAAACAAACTGGTTTGTTTACAAACAGTGGCCAGCAAACTAGTTTTATTCCTTCGTGAAGGTGGCAGCACCAGTAGCGCCCCGTGATCGTTAGACTGGTGCCCGGTCCAATGCAAGTCACTCACGATATTCACGTCAGAACAAATCACCGACAATAGGTGGCAGCACCGCAGGTGTCGCGTGGATAGAGAACCAGTGAGTGAGTGTTTACAACTTGGACGTCCAGCTCCTTTAAGTGGATGAAGTTTTAATTCTCTTTCTTCTAGTTGCTGGAGTCTGTGCTAACCATGATACACCACAATACTTTGTTCTTGTTTTAATTGTGCTATTGAATACACGTTCATGTGCTGCAATATTTAGGTTCAACAGTTCTGCTGCCATAATAATGTTTTCCACTGTTTTGAGCAGAACTTTTAAAATTGTGTTCGTAACTGTTTCTGATGTTTTGCTGGCTCTAGAGATAGATGTATTGTTAACCAAAGGCTACACATCCCCACGTAGAATCTTTTAGACTTGCCTGCTTACGTATCCAACTGACACAAGGGACCACAGCTTCGTTGCATCCCACTGACCCCATTCTACTGAAAATTACAGTACGAAGTTGTTCGTCAGTAGGAAAGATCCTCCGCTCAAAGCCAGGCCATTCATCCAGTTTTAGATTACGGCGTAGCTCTGTGGCCACCCTGGCGAATCCAGGGACTACATTTAGACGGAGTTGCCAGTCATGTGTATCATTGCCCATCTGTCTTGCCATTCCTTGTACATGAAAATGGGAATTTTATTCATGAATACACTGTACGGTCCTTGTACTCTATATATATAGGCCCTATAACTTTTTCCAATAGATTGGGAAGTAAAACTTTATTTGTCTTGCCATTTCTTTGTACATGAAAGTGGGAATTTTATTCATGAAAACACTGTACGGTACCTGTAGGCCTACTCTATATATATGGCCATATAACTTTTTCCCGATAGATTGGGAAGTAAAACTTTTTTTTTAAGGTCTACCGATACATATGCTTTCCCGCCCAAATGTGAGCGACTGGGCGACTTTGTGGTTAGTACTGTCCGATGATTACTAGTATAACAACCCGCATTTCGACAAGTTTGCGGTTTCCCGGATTATATAGGTTGTTCCTAAATTTATTCTATGGCATTTCTTACCTCACCACCTGTAGGAAACCTAAATGGCGACTAATTAGCCAATTAAAGCTAGCAGAGGATGAATTTCGAGAAATCCCTCGGTGCAGCCCTCGGGGCAACTTTGATACACCTTGTGTCCAAGGCTGGCCTGTCAACCTAATTGCATGCAAATGGCGTCAAATCTAGTGAAAAATATAAAAGGGTAGTAATTAACCTTCGTTAATTAGTGAAACTGTACTTAAAATATCATGTTGCTTTTTACATGAATCGACAGATAAGAGATAAATTCATCATAGAAAGGCAAGAAAGCCATGGTACATGTATTTTCCCAATACCCTCAATTTAGGTGGCATTGATTTCCATGATCACAAAATTTTCGCTTATGTATCGGTAGGGTTCAGAACCAGAAAGAAAAATTTACATTTATTAATGCTAATGAGATGTCGGTACATGTACCTCGATGGTTACTGTAAAATGATCAATATGAATTGTTTTGGTTCAGCTTTGTCTACTTTAATATAGTAATAAAGGAAATTACTCAATTCCAGTATACTCTTGATTTTCTGATTAAAGCCAAATCATGAATTTATATAACATGGTGTTTTAGCGTCTCAGAGGCCACAGGTCCGGTGTGATGCATCTAATGCCCCTCCTACATGCCCTGTGAATTATTCGGTGCTCGGCCAATAGTTGGTAATGCTTGATTTAAGGAATTAAACCCGAGGCGGAGGGTCTTGGTTGCGACACCAAACCCGCGAGGGTGGAGCTAAAATGTAGTCCAAACCCGAGAGGCGCTTCGCCGAGGGTTTGGACGGAATTTTTGCTCCACCCGAGCGGGTTTGGTGTCGCAACCAAGACCCGAAGCCGAGGGTTTAATTTCTATTCTAAAATACCTCAAACTAAACATAG